>CABHPR010146650.1:0-44322 GCA_902168415.1 Peromyscus melanophrys
GGGCAGGATAATTATGGGAGTTAATATAACAAAGTGCATGAAACATCTCCTGTCATATAGGACCTTCTACCAATCCTGACAACCAATTAATAGGCTTCTATCAATCCTGACAACCACTGCGCCATGCTGCCTCCTAAGACAAAGAAGATGGTAAAACACTGGAGCACTGGAATCCTGACTCTGTCCTCCACTGACTGTGGCCTAAAACAAAGTGCATGATGATAATGTAAATGACACCTACTCCATAACTTTCTTAGAAAGAGTACAGAAAACAGCAAATATCCATTCTTCAGAATCAGCTAGCTGTTACTGGTCATAGACACTATCTCAGGGTATAAAGGAACAGAGAGCTAAACATGAAACGTGCACAAAAATACAAATGTATAATGTCACACTGCTTAATTGACAGTTCTGCTAAGAAAACAAGGTAAGGGTGAAGAGGAATGGATAAAGAGGAATTAGTAAAGTGGAATGGCATTGTTCCCCAAATCAACCTCTATACTCACTGATTCCAAGAACATTTAAGATCTTCTCTTGTTCTAAGATTCAGAATCGCCCTGCTTGTTACTATTCAGTATGAAATTTAAGAAGCAACTGTCAATCTTCAATGACAACTTAGAACAAGGGTCTTGATTCCTAATATGAGCTTTTGCAAAGCTTTGCAGTCTTTTAAAAATGTATCTATCATAACAGAAAATTAAGTTAGGTTATATAAATTGCCTCTTAAATTTTATAGATTATGCAATTGAGAGCATACAAATCTACCCAAGTCCGATTACTTAAAAACAACAGACCTAAATTGTCCTGATTTATGATTTATGATTCCCTGGTCTTTCACCCATGTTTTCTCTCTTCTCTGTCCTCTGTCTCATGTTTAGTCTGGTACCAGAAAGATGTTTTTCCTCTTTTATTGATTCATTTCTTTGGAATGCACGCATCTCTTTATCCCTGGGAAGGTGAAACTAGCACACACAGAAAGTAAAATTAAATGCAGGAACACAGAGAGTGGCCATGCTTCATTAACATCAAATGGAGTAAGCCTATGTGTAGCAGAGCAACGATTTTGCCATAGCTATCTGATTTTCCATCTTACAGAATCTGTATGTTCCCTGCTCGTGTCTCATTAAAAGTCGCCATTACTTCCCTGGGGTGATTTAAAAACTCGGCAAGACGTGGGCTAAACTTACTGTCCGACGCATGCGGACTTAATTGCACTGGAGGTTTGTTAACCTATTTACTTTCTTCAGTACATTTTGTGCGTATGATAATGAGGACTTGGAATAGACTCTGGTCAGTAGGAAAGACAGCATCACCTGCTTTTCAATTAAATTATCCAGCTCAACAATTTCTTATTTACACTAATGCGACCACCAGATGGAAGGGAGGGCCTAGCGTATCTACAGCTGACGCTCTGTTTTCTTTTCCAGATCCTAAGCCCTTACAATATCCCTCATTCCAATCTGCTGGAGGAAAATGTCCATTTTCTTATTTTAAGAACATGATATCTTGGTGGAGGTAAAATTAAAACCTTAGTAAAGTATACATCTTTGGAAAAGATTTAAAAAAAAAATCAAACCCTAAACTTTTTATTGCACTTGCTTCTCAGAATATAAAAAATGCCTAATAAACAAGTTATATTTCACTGCTACCATAAAGACAACTAAACACATTATTTTTTTTCAAAATGTACACCTTAGCACCATCTAATATATTTGCCAACAATGATAATACTTATTTATTATTAGATAAATATGGGCAAAAGTAAACAAAAAAAATTCTCACAGCTCCACTTTACTTGCCCACAGATCTTCATATCATGATGGACCACAGATAAGGACAGGTAATAACTGAGGTCTCAATGGTCAGCCACACAGAACTTCTGTACCCTTTTAAGTACTAGTTCAGAAGGCACTGTAGGGCTTTCTTGGGCCTATTTTTGGGCCAATTATGACAACAAAATACTCTGGTATAGATATTCCAAACTCTGTGTACCTCCAACCTAGCATTGTCTTCAGGAACTAAAAACTTCCCTGCCAGGGAAGTAAACAATACACCTCCCAGACTCTGAAAACTATAATGAGGGGCTGGTTAGTCACCATTCCTATAATTCCTGAGAACATTTTGTTCTTTATGAGGTACTTCAGTTAATGTGTTTAATTAAAAAACAGCCAGCTAGCCATAAGCAAATAGTCCACAGAACTCTCTGACCAAAAAGATGCCTTTTACCATAGCTTATCCACAGCCCAGCCAGGAGCAATTACCTAGGTAGCATAACGTTCCTCATCCTCTATAATAATAGAAGTTTTCAGGACATCAGGCAAAACTGCCTCCTAGCCTCAGTCACATTTCAGGTTTAGTATCTGCGCTGGCAAGACGGCTCAGAGGGTGGAGGCACCTGTCACCAAGCCTGACAACCTTAGTTCAATTGCTAGCCCAGGTGATAGAAGGAGAGGACTGACCCCTGCAAATTGTCCTCTGACCTCTACACATGACCTGTACATGTATACATGCACATGCATGCGCATAAGCACATACCACACTCAAATAAAAATCATAACCTCATCTTAGACTGTATATACACAGTATTTATATTTATTATGACTTACTTATGAACAAAGTTTATTGGAATTGCATTAAATGTGCATAATTTCTTTCAAGTCCTACATTTGCCCTCTTTCCAACTGCAGTTGGGAAGATTGTTCCTCTACCCATTTTCTGCCCTTGTAAGTATATTTTATCAGTTCTCTGTGTTTACTCTGGGCTCTCTTTATCAAAGAGCAACACTGAAAAGCCCAGGTGGTTTAATTTCGGACACACAGCTGCAGGTCACAGATACATGACCCATGGTGTGAAACCAAAGAGCATTAATCACAAGAAGATTTCCTATAGTGTCAGAAGAGAGAAGTCTGTGCCCTGAAGAGGCAGTGGATCAAGGAAGCATGGGGAGAGGTGGCTGCCTAGCCTGCCTGAAATCCAACACTGAATCTTCAGAATCTTGCTTTATCACAGATAGGCAGCTCTGCTCTAAGTCTGACCTGTGCCTGGAACCTCTAGTGATGTAAGTCAATGAACTCATTTGCCCTTAGGCTAGATTATATTACATATAATATAGGGGCTTCTCCATGACATAATCTTTATTAAACAATTTTAGTGACATTTAAATAATACTTTCCAGGTAAATCACAATGCAAACTTTTAAAAGAAAGTTAATTTTAGTAAAGACACTCCCCCAAAATATGTAAAGTCCATCTGTCTGCACCATAAATGCAGATAATTTGTTAGTATCCCTTGGGAAAGGGTGTAATGTGGTGAATGCCACTGAGAAAAATTGCATCATTTCACATCTTAAATTAGACCAAAAGTGATTCTGTGAAACACATCTGAAAATTTTCAAAATAGCATTAAAATCTGGAGATAGCAAACCAAAGATTACATTTTTATCATAATGAGACCCATCTGAATTTCTATGAAAAACAAAATCTCAAAGACCATACATTAAATAGTAATAACAATTTTACTCAAAATGCGTAAGACCTCTGCAGTCACTGTTTTGTTTGTAATGCATGAAGAAGCCTTGCCTTGTTGACATTGTAAAGGGAGGACAGGTGGAGACGTTGCAATCCTCTCTATTCTAAAAAGGGAAATATTTGCATCGAAACTAATAATTTTCTGTCACGCTAAGAGAAAGGATCATTCTCATTCCCTGTGTCTCTTCAGAGCTGACACAGAATGAGCAGCGAATGAAAGAAGTGTTTAAAAGAGCTCATTTTCATGCACTACAGGTTCTAACCTTGTCTCCGGGAGCCAAGGTTGGTGTGTCCCATGCCAAATTAAATCTAAGATGCATGCAGCAATGAAAGGGGTAGCATTCCGTGAAAAACTCCACTCTTCAGTTAAAGTAGCTAAGGTTTATTAAATATGCACAGATTACAATGGCAGTGTAACTTTGCAAATTGGGGTTTTCTTGAAATGTTTAAGCACTGTACTGTAAAGAATGAAACAGCTGAAGGCTTTCACAGCTTGTTACCTGCATCTTTTCCTCAGAGCCTGCACTAGTAAGTAAGCCACACACTTAACAAAGATAAGGAGTTTTTGTTCATATTCCAGCTAGCAACTTACTGAATATATTTGAGCAAATTGTCTTTGTCCAATGACCCTGACTAATTCTCCTGCTCCTTGGATCAGCGTTACACACCTTGGCACTTTATGACTCACAAGCATTATGTTTCTGAATTACTACAGCCTCCCCATGCAGCCCAGCCCTGAGCACAAAGATTGTGTGTATTAGAGTAAGATGCATCTCATCTTTCAAACCAAGATTAACAAAAGCTTAAGGAAACAGAAAGCAAATAAAATAAAAGATCTAAAATAAGTGTGTTTGAATACAGCAACTAGCTGGGTTTTTTTCTTTGAAAGTTAACTTTTTCTTTTGCAGATGACAAATGTAAAGAAGTTCCAGAGGGGAAAAATGTAGGAAATATAGAAAATTAAAAGAAAAAAATCATTTTCATAATCCGTCTATCTAAACATATTACAACTCTAAAGGCATAACATTTTTCTCAGAAGGTTAAAATTGAGATAAAGGGATAAATTGAGATAATTATGTCTGGTTTTTCTTTCTCATACGATATATCCCAATTGCAATTTTCCCTCCCTCCCCTTCTCCCAGTTCTAATTCCCCTCTCCCCCAGATCCACTCCTCCTCCATTTCCCTTCAGAAAAGAGCAGGCCTCCCAGGGATATCAACCAAATATGACATAACAAGATACAATAAGACTAGACACAAACCCTCATATCAAGGCTAGGCGGGGCAACCCAGTAGGAGGAAAAGGGTCCTAAGAGCAGGAAAAAGAGTCAAGTAGAAAACATTTTTCAAAATGTTATATTTTAAATATGATTTTTAATATATTTTAAATTAAAACTTTTATCTATTTGTTGAGTGGCATGAGAGGTATGGTATAGTGTATAGTGGAGGTCAGAGGACAGCTTCCAGGAATCACTTCTCACCTCACACCTTGCTGTGGCAGGCTCTCTTTTATTGTGTAGGTACAGAGTGCTCTAGGCTCTCTAGCCTGTTTGTGCTTCCCATTGCACCTTAGGACTGCTGGGATAACAGATTTCACGCCACCACATCCAGTCTTTTGGTGGGTCCTGAGAATGGAAATTAGGCTTGAGGGGAAGCTGCTTTTACTTATTCAGTATTTTACATCACATGTATCGTGAACAGTTCTTACATTATTAATTATAAAATATTATTATTAACGTATTTGTTAGATCTTTTACTTTAACCTTTACATTGAATATATATTTAATAACCAGCTCCCAGAACAGTGCAGAAGACAGCCCACATTAAAAACATGCACTTGAATGTAGGACAACTCAAAAAGTGCAGTGAATGGAGCATATGATGGAGATGCTGCAAACAGCATTTAGTTGCCATCAGGAAGAAATTTACTTATTTCCTTTTGTTTTGTTAATCCAAATGCTGGTATCCAGAAAAAAATTAGCTTGTCTGTTTATGGCTATTATCAAGTAGAAATGTGTTCACTGGAACATTCAGAATTACATTAATGTTTTACATACCCACATTTGAATTAAAAATTCACACAATGAAAATGGAAGAATGGCCAGCATCCATAATCTTGTATTTGCCTGATTCACAGTCATATATTTAGGTACCTTTTGGCCTCATAGTTATTGAACATTCAGAACAATACTATCAGAAAGGGAAGTACAGTAATTTTAAGAATGTAATGTTTTCTCTTATAACGGCTTCTTAAGCACATCCTCATATTGTATGGGAGCTGTTTATATTTTGATATAACTGTCACACATGGATAGCCCATAGGTCAGTGTCTTTGAAAATACCCACCAGACAGGATTCATCTGCAAGATTTGCCTGGAGCCCTTCCTATTTTCCCCTGCTTCCTATCTGTCATAGAGTAAGCGATTTTACTCCATTGTACCTTCCTATCATGATGTACCACAGGTTTAAAGGCAATGGAGCAAGTTGTTCATGCATTGAAATCTCCCACCCCACCCTTTGCCCTGCTGTCTTAGCATTTGTCACAGCAACAGAAACATACATTATATAACAGATATATACATATCTTCACATGCAACGGGGAGCAAAGTCATCATCCAAACTCCCAACAGAGTAAAAGAGAGTGAGAGAGAAAGAGGGTAAAGATAGAAAAAGCCAGAGGTATATCAACATGAAACCATCTTTGTTGAGCACAAGAAAGAGAGATCGCGAGTGTTAAGGGTAGAGATGAATTGAATGCTACCTAAAAATTTTGAGATTTCCTTAAATAATGCAAAATTACAGTGATGCAAGCATGCAAAATGTTAGCAAGTTGAGTTTGTGTAGAGCTGGAATTTTTTCTGTCAGTAAATCAACGAGAAAGAAGAAAAGGCCACTGAAGTTGTATAGTTGAGAAATTACATGAATAATGAATTTGAAGCTGGATACAGTGGGAATGGGAGGAAAGTGCTGTTCCAAGATCATACTTTAGTGAATTTGTGCAATTGAACATTTAATTTGCTTACATTTTACTTGGGTATTTAAATTGTGTACCTGTGAAAATAATTCTTCAGTGCAAACTATTTTTTTGGTTTTTTGAGACAGGGTTTCCCTGTGTAGTCCTGGCTGTCCTGGAACTCACTTTGTATACCAGGCTGGCCTCAAATTCACAGAGATCCACCTGCCTCTACCTCCCAAGTGCTGGGACTAAAGGTGTGCGCCACCACCACCCAGCTGAGATATTTTTATTATTAACTGCTGCTTGTTTCATAGCCAGAAATGATAGAATTCTTAGAAAACTTATTAAAATGGAAAAAACTGATCATTTTCAGACTAACTGAAATATAATCTTTATGATCCCTTTTTCAAATAAATTGAAAAATAATTCATTGATATCAACATTTCAACACAAATAAATAAAATTTAAAGTTATCAACATTCTTGAATCATATTTTGTCTTCCTCTTAGTCCATCTACATTTTTCTCCCTTAAATTTTTCAAATGTTTTAATTATGTGTATGTGTGTGGGTGTGTGCACATGAATGCCAGTGCCTCAGGATGCCAGAGTTATCAGACACCTTTGGAGCTGGTATTACAGGTAGATTTGAGCTGCCAAATGTGGGTGCTGGGAATCAAACTTAGGTCCTCAGCAAGTGCAGTATGTGCCCTTAACTGATGATCTAGCTCTCCCACACCCTATAATTTTTAATCTTTTTAAAACAGTGTCTCAGTGTGTAACTCTGGCTGTCTTAGAACTCACCATATTGACCAGGCTGGCCTCAAACTCAAAGATCCTCTTGCCTCTGCTTCTCTGCTTCCCTGTCTCTGCCTTGTGTTGGGATTAAAGCCATGCACCACTATACCTCGCTAAATATTTGTTCATTTTTATTTTATGTATGTGGGTGTTTTAACTGCCATGTGTGTCTGTTGACTGCATGCATGCACAGTACCTATGGAGGTCAAAAGAGGGCATTGGATCTTCTGAAACTGGACTTAAAGATGGTTGTGAGCCATCTTGGTGCTGGGAACTGAACCCAGGTCCTTGGCAACAGCAGCTAATGCTCTTAATTGATGAGCCATCTCTCCAACACCAATTTTCAATTTTTTTAATCCTATTTTTTAGTGAGTGTTGAAATGGATGTCTGGTGAGTCATGTCTGGCACAAAAATGCTCATTCATATATGTCATGAGGGAGTTAACATTGACAAAGACATAAAGATTGATTTTTCTACTGTTCTAAGATTTCTCTGTATGCCTTAGAAATACACTTTAAAAAAATAAATAACGGCAGCTTGCCCTCAAGTCATTTACAGTTTGGTTGGAAAGACAACTGCCTTAGCAAAAATTTATTAAAAGTGACTGCCAAGGAAACACCTATGTGAACACAAATTATTAAAAACCCAGCCAGAACAAGCTTCAAAAATTCTGAAGAAAATAAAGTAGAAGTGGGTCACCTGTGTCATATTGTTCCACTGCTGCTCCTCTTCCCTGACCCTCAACCTCGCCCTGCTGTGTTTCCAGTCTCTAATATGCCCACCCAATTGCAGACACTAGAACCTGAGCAGCCTCCCTGATGCGCCTGCATTATTTCTCATTTAGCTAATCTGATCCACATTCTGACTCACAGCAAGCTTGATTTTCAGTTAGTCATACGAGGCTCCCTATTCCATTTGGGAAGAACAGGACGAACAGTTCACTTTCAGGGAGATTTCTTTCCTCTCTAGATATAAGAAAATGGTCCTCTAAAAATCTTCCAGTGGTGGGAAAAGATTGAAGGAGAAAACATCATTACATCTTCACCAAGGGACAAAATCCAGAAACTGTGATAGTGTTGACTGTGTTGTTTGATCAAATATTCTATTCTCACAGCCCGTGGTTCCATTGTATGGTGATCACACCCATTCTGTAGACAAGGATCCTTTAAATCCTCATAGAGCTAAGCAACGTATAGAGTTAAATAATGTAAAGTTATTGTGGACTTGCTTCTAATGGCTGCAATAATAATGGAGCAATACAAATGAGAGAACAATAATCAGGGAAACAGAAAATCAAAATATATAAGAACAAATGAAAAAGGAAAAGAATGTGACTGTTGAGCATATTAGAAACACTCCAGTATCTGTTCAGACAGAAAGTGGAAAATTTGACCACCAAAAAGAACAAACAAGCCAACTTTTTTTACATTTAATAAATGGGTGCTTGACGGCTGAAGCCATAGCCAGGTATCTGTAATTAGTGGCAGAGGCATCCGGTTCAGGAATTATTCAGACATCCCAAGTCCTTCTCCAAGGTCTAGCCTGGTGAGTAGCCTGACCTGACCTCATTTTCCCACAACCTGCCAGATCTAGCCTGGGTCTTACCGCCAGTGCCCAGACCTAGTTTGACCACCCAGGCTGCACTGCTGCAAACTAGGCTTCCATCTGGACCTACCCAACCTGCATCCACCCACAGGTCCTTTTGTTTTCCTTAACAATACCTGAACAGTGGTGTGCTTTGGGAGTTGTCTGCTTGTTTAGTTGTTTTTGTATGATTGTTTGTCTATATTGGTACTATCAAGATTAAGTTAAGAAGATGGACACAAGATGGAAAGAAACCACATGCAGGCCTGAAATCCTAGCATTTCAAGAGGGAGAGGCAGAGACAGGATGATCCCTGTACATTTGAGGCCAGCCTAGAATGTATTATGAACTCTAGAAAAGGAAGAGTTGCATAGCAAGATCTTATCTCAAAACTCTACAAGGGTGAGGAAGGGCAGACTTCTGTTGGTTAAATCCAAGATAGTTCCTAGAAACTGCATCCCAAATTGAAAATGTGCCCTGAGCGTGGTCCTGGCTTCATTCATCAGCATCACTCAACCCTCATTGAGGTCCTGGTGGTGGTCCAGCTTTACATGGCCACCTTGTTGGTCTTCAAAACCTCATTCACATCTGAGTCTACAAATCAATGCTTCTCTAATATGCCACCTGCACTGAGCACTTCTGAAAGCTCTCCTTTAAAGTAGGAAGCTACTATGGCCTACCTGGAAAGAGAAAATTTGGGACAACCACATATTGACTTCAAATCTTAGGTTTGATTATAATAAGAGTGCACCCTGAACTTTAGTTATAAAATGAGAAATATTTTTGAGCTCCCCTCATAGAATCCTAATAAAGACTACATTTGATTATATATATAATCAAATATATATAATTATATATATGTATATATATATAATGCAATAAGTGAATAGATATTTTATGGTCTTATTCCTGTGTCTCTTCTAATTCCATCTCATCTAATTTTCTTCCATCTCATCTTCTGCTGAGATCTATGCTCCATAGAATGACTTCATAGTATACAGCATTATCTTCATGTGTTAATTATTACTTTCGTTGGTTATTTAGTTGTTTTTTTGAGACAGGGTTTTCCTGCACAATCAGCCTGACTTTATAATCCTCCTGTCTCAGGCTCCCAAGTATGGTGATTTCAGATGTGCACCATCACTCCCAGCAATCAGTTTTTAAGTGTAGAAGAAGACTGATGTATTTAAAGCCTAATTACTGAGCTCCCTTGTACCCCAAACAATCGATAGTCTATATTTTTGCATTATCTATATAATACCAATGTTTCTATTTTTCCTTCCTTTCCCAACCTAATTTATCAAAAAGAAATTATCCTCAAAAAATAAAATTATTGCATCTGTAACTGTTTGGAGACACCTACTGAGTTCAACTGTGGGTTAATTCCACATAACCACCACTTACTGCATAGATTAAAAAGTAAAATTATGGACTCTACCAAATAGACTTATTTGTCTATTTGGTTACAGATTACAGTCTGTCACTGGGGAACCAAAGGCAGGAACTGAACCAGAAGACAGGAACTGAAGCAAAGGCCAAGCTTCTTGGCTCACTACCCCTGGGATGGCACTTTTCACATCAATCAGTAATCAAGAAAACAGCCCATAGACATGCCTACAGACTAGTCTGATGAAGAGCATTTCTTAACTGAGATTCCTCTTCTCAGGTGTGTCTAAGTTTGTGTCACATTTACAAATACTAAATATAACACATATTATTCTTCAGATGCTCAACTTGCCTTTGCAAACTAGCCAATCAGAATAGGTCATTCCTCTGCTTCATGACAGTCCAGTAAGGGAGCAGAATGAATGAGTATTAGAACTGGAGAAGTTTACTAGTCTAACAAAATCACAATGAAGGCTTTAATCAAACTTTCCCCAGATCCTTTCAGCCAACATTTACAAACAGACTACCCTTTTTTATTAAGAAATTTTCTGTTCATTTTACATACCAACCACAGATCCCCCTCTCCTCCCTCCTTCCCCCCCAGCCATCCCTCACAACCCACCCCCAATTTCCACCTCCTCCAAGACAAGAACTTCCATGGGGAGTCAGCAGAGCCTGGTTCATTCAGTTGAGGCAGGTCCAAGGCCCTCCCCCTGAACCAAGGCTGTGTAAGGTGTCCCACCATAGGTACTAGGCTCCAAAAACCCAGGTCATGTACCAGGGATGGATCCTGAACCCACTGCCAGGGCAGCCCTTAAACAGGTCACGCTAAATAACTGTCTCACCTATGCAGAGGGTCTAGTCCAGTTTCACAGAAGCTCCACGGTTATTGGTCCATAGTTCATGGGTTCCCACTAGTTTGGTTTGGTTCTCTGTACATTTCCCCATCATGATCTTGACACACCTTGCTCATAGAATCCCTCCTCTCTCTTTGACTGGACTCCTGGAGCTTGGCCTGGTGAATGGCTGTGGATCTCTGCATCTGCTTCCATCAGTTACCAGATGGAGGCTCTATGATAACAGTTAGGGTATTCACCAATCTGATTACCAGAGTAGGTCAGTTCACACACCCTCTCCACTATTGCTAGTAGTCTAAGCTGAGGTCATCCTTGTGGATTCCTGGGAACTTTCCTAGTACCCCATTTCTCCCTGTTCCCTTGATGTCTCCCTCTATTATGGCATCTTTTTCCTTGCTCTCCCACTCTGTCCCTGTTCCAGCTTGACCATCCCATTCCCTTATGTTCTCATCCCCCATCCCCTACCATCCATTGCCCCCCACTACCCCCAGTTTGCTCATGGAGATCTCATCTATTTCCCCTTCCCTGGGCTATCCATGCATCCCTCTTAGGGTTCTCCTTGTTAGCTAGCTTCTCTGGAGCTGTGGGTTGTAAACAGATTACCCTTTAATTATAACCTTTAAAATAGCTAAATTTATGCAAACTTTTTTCACTTCTAAATAATGTTTTTGTAGCCTACAAATTTTTAACATGATAATTTTTTGACTCCTCTACTACACTATAAATATCAGTCTGTCTACTATCATTATCCATATAACGTACTGCTAGGTCACTTTATTCTCCATATAAAACCAAATAAAATGATTAAGCTACTATATAATCTTTAAGTAGTCATGTCTTAAGCTATTTCGAACTATCCTAGACACACACTTTCTAGGAATTGTTGACTAGCATTCTAACTTCATAAACACTTTCAAAACTACATTGCTTCTCTTCAGTGATCTTTTCAAAGAAAAGGTAAAATATATTCTGAAAAGAAAGGCTATGTAAAGGGATAACCAAAATAAATGTCTTCCTTAGATGTATTTTGGACAAGAAAATGTGATTAGAATGAAAATAAAAAATTCCAGATATTATGACTCATATGCTTCCCTACCACTATGTAATATAGTTTAGATTGCATAAGTTCATAAACATATTTTTTAAATTTATACATATTCAATTATGTATCTCAAACCATTTATACTATTAATTCTTGCTAAGAAAGAAACTATGACAAATCTCCATTATTGTCTGGCATTTCTGGTGCCCAAAAATCCAATGAATCTATTGCATAGTTAATGTGTTCTGAATGCAAATTTTATATTGAAAGAGAGAGAATTCTGTTCCTTTACATTTATTTAGTGAGCATCACCATGGTAACTGAACACTTTCAGAAACCTAATTTGTGACATACACAAAAAAATGCAAAGAAAGATTTTATATTTTTTATGTTTTGCAGATTCAAAGAAAAATAGGGGCTGATACTTCTTTAGGAATAAAAGAATCAGAGAAGCAATATGGACAGAAGTAAATTCTTTTGTTATAAATAAAGATTATGGTCTCTCAAGTCTATGATAAAAGAAATCCCTGGAGTCTCTGAGGCCTACTGTGATGGTTATTCTCTGTGTCAACTTGATCACATCTGGAAATAATTAAACCCAAGTGGCTGGGTACACCTATGAGGAATTTTTCTTAATTAAATTATTTGCAGTTAGGGAGAACTCTATTTAATCTGGATCTTTTGAAATGGAAAGATCACCTTTATCTGCACCTTTTGAGGTGGGAAGTCCACTTTTATTTAATCTGGACTATCCCTTCTGTTATATATACCTATATAGAGAATATGGGCAAAGGAAGCTCTTTGCTCAATGTCTGATGGCCCCCATTCTGGCTGGCAAGTTCATTCCTTCACTGGGATTAGAACCTACCCCTTCAAGATTCTGGCATACACTAAAGACCAGCTGAGACAAACAGCTTCATAGACTGAACAATACTGGATTCTTAGACTTTCTGTTGGTATATAGCCGTTGCTGGACTAGCGGACCACAGCCTGTAAGTGACTATAGTAAATCCCCTCTAAATATGTAATATATGTGTATATATATATATAATGCATCTACTCTGAAGCAATCTACAGGTAATATATATGCGTACAGAGCCCAATCTCAAACCAAAGCCACTGCCTCTTGGCTGTCTACTCCTCCACACAATCATATTTCAGATCACCCACCTGCTGTGGGATGTCCTGTATGCTGTGAATATATGTTGCAATGATTGATTGATAAATAAAATGCTGATTGGCCAGTAGCCAGGCAGGAAGGATAGTGTAGGCGGGACAAGGAGAGAGAAGAATGCTGGGTGGAAGAAGGCTGAGACAGAGAGATGCTGCCAGCTGCCGCCATAGGGAGCAGGATGTAAAGTACTGGTAAGCCACGAGCCACATGGCAAGGTATAGATTTATATAAATGGGTTAATTTAAGATATAAGAACTATATAGCAAGAAGCCTGAGCCATTAGACCAAACAGTTTAAATAATATTAGCGTCTGAGGATGCTAATGGGAGATATTTGCCCTGAGTGCTTTCCAGGACACAGGAAAACTCCAGCTGCACCCATCTCTACCAATATCATCATTAAAACACTTTGGATGAGAAGTCTTTAAACGTGATTCAGAATACAATTAATTTTTCAAATGCTAGTTTTAAAATATTTACTGTAATAACAAGAGAAATAATAGATTCCAGGATAAAACATATGATTTTATGAATCGTGAAGGTCACCGTGGTTAGATGCTAATAGAATAGCCTCTCGGTTTCATAATACCAATAGAAGATCTAAGACTGCAGTATCAGAAATAAAAAGTAATTTCTTCCTCAGAAAAATAGTAACATTTGCATTATGCGTCTAAACTTACCTTGCAATGATAAAATAAACTAGGCCAGTGATGTTAACACATTCAGTGAGCTGTCGCAGAAAAAAAAAAAATCCAAGTTTAAGATGTCAATGTTTCTTCAGCAAGCATACCTAATCTCTGCTCAAGAAGGAGACTCTATGTTTAGCATTGTGCACAATGTTCTAGAATCTGATATTGTTTGTATCTTCTGAGGCTATTTGCTATGGAACTATGTTTGAATAAATATCCCAGATCAGTCAGCAGGTGCCTTGATTACAAAGTATAAAAGACATTTAGAGGACTATACAAATAATAACTACTTGTTGGTGTTACGCTGTCTTAGCCTCTCTGGAACAATTTTCCTATGGATGTAGTACTTCATCAGCCATAATAATTAACCTGAGTAAGAAGATAAATCAGGTGTTCTGCTTAGTTTTGCTAGTGAAGTGTCAGTAGATTATGTGTATTGTTGGTGGCTAATTTGATTCTTTTGGTAACAGACTCACTGTGCTTTGACTGTCATCCCATTGTTATGGGACTTTTGTATATCACTGGCAAACAGCAAATAGTATAAAAAGTCAAATATATAATATACATATTAGTTTCAAAGGTCACAAAGACATGACCAGATTCACCTTCATTCATGAACAGTCAAAGTTTACAGTTGAGATGATTTGAGAAAATGTTTACCAACTGTGGACCCAAAAAATGGATACACCTTAGGGAAAAGGCTGGCTTTCCCACATGTATTTATTTATTGTTTTAATAGAAACAACAGAGAGGTGATATGGTAACTAAGGATGAAACAGCAAATGCACAAACTCTGTCTTGGTCTATAGATAAGAAGAGCAAGATGATGCCCGTAACAGTTATAACCTGACTTACATCTGTAACCTGGTGACTTTGGGCGACTGAATATTCTCCTATATCCAGACATGACTGATCACTTGATCACTACTAGTGGACAGGTGGAAGCAAGATAGAAAGGATACATGAAGACAAAGAAACCCATCATCCCTCATCTAGGTCACTATTTTTGTTGTTGTTGATATTAAGTTAATGCCTAACATTTCCACAAGACATACAACCCCAAATCCACATGGTGCCTTGGAAAGATTGTGACATTTACATCACAAGGGATTCTAAGAAGTACCTACACTTGCTAGAAGACAAAATTTGAAAGTTTTCTTCAGTATGATCTCCTGGACAGCTCATAACTTTAAGGTTCCCAGTCCCAGGAAAACAACTGAGTTTTGCCATTGTTATTCAGAGAACTGTAATAAATCCAACTTTTATTTTTATCTACAGTAACAGAAGTAGTATGCATCTACCTTTCCTGGGCCTACATACATTAGTAACTACCTCACTAAAGTGTATAGGACAGAAGGAGGTGAGAATGGTACCGATAGAAATAGTTTTAAGACAGTTTCTGAAGAGACAGTTGAATACTTAAGAGTCTCTGCCGACAGCAGAAGGTTCATAAACTCCATCAAATACCCAGATAATAAGTTCATTATGGATGGAGTGTGTGATGAAATAAATATCACTATCAGGCTTCAAATGGCCCCAGGGGTGTAACACAATTATTTTCAATGGTATGTCCATAGTCAACTAATCAGACAGAAATATTAGTTTCATAATCTGAAAAAAAGAGAGTGTCCACAGCGGGGAATCAAGATCACCTCATAGGTATAGTCAGCCTGCCAGCTGCTGAGGGCTCCCATTCCATATAATGTAGTATCCATCGTTACAAGATAAATGAGCTAATTTGGAGCAGGCATTACAAATCTTTTATGCAAAAGTAGTATCTGTGTTATAAATAGAGTCCTTTAATTCATACTTGATCTAGATTGGTGAATGTGTTACCATGACAGTGACGGACTTAGGAAAAAAATGATAACTATATAGGCAGAACAAGCTTTATCAGTAGTTTAATTCTGGTATTTTTTTTAACCAGACAATGGGCCCTCACCATGGATACCTACATGAGTGACCCAAACAATTAGAGCCACAGTGACAATTCAATCCCACGGTTTCTTAAACTCAAAGAGTATGTGTTTAACTTGCCTGTCATAATTTTTCTTTGTGACAGATCAGCAGCTAGAATATTTATCTTGCCTAATAGCTGATAGAAATATAACAAGTTTTGTCAAGAGGAGCATTGACCAGAGGCATGAGAATTGCCTAGAGTCTTGTCCACTGTATAAAGTAAGCACGCACATTTCCACTTTCAGCTGGTCCTGAAGATGAACAGCACAACTAAGATTTATAAGTCAGACTATTTGAATCATCCTAAGAAACACAGGAAAATCTCTGTGACTAAAGGGTTCTCAGCCTCCAGAGAGATGTTATTGATGGGTGATATTGTTCTGTATGCTGTAAATATGTGTTGCTCTGATTGGTTGATAAATAAAGCTGTTTGGCCAATGATGAGGCAGAATAAGGTTAGGCAGGACATTCTAACTAGAAAGAAATGAAGGAGAAAGACAGAGCAGAGAAGACCCTGTTAGCTGCCACAAGGAGAAGCATGATGTAAAGATACCGGTAAGCCACAAACCACATGGCAAAATATGGATTTATAGAAATGGGTTAATTTAAAATGTAAGAGCTAGCTAGCAAGAAGCCTGAGCCATTAGGCCATACAGTTCATGATTAATATAAGCCTCTGTGTGTTTATTTGGGTCTGAGTAGCTGCAGACCAAGCAGGGCACAGGAAAACTTTCAGCTACATGCATGCTATAGTAACTCTTGGTAATACAAGCAAAAGTCTATTCACCTCAGATAGGGCATTGACAATAGACCAAACAAGTCATTCCACCCAAGTCCATCTCAGTGAACCAATGGGTTTATTGACATGACTTATGATAGCATCGGTGGCGGGTTATTCCCTGTCCAATTTTCATGTAGCACTACTAAACACTCTTCCTTTCTCCAGCAATTGTTTACTGCTTATATAACCTTGGGGAGGCACTTGCGGGTTTTGTACCTTTCTGGGATCCCTTAACCATGTATATTGTATTAGCTTGGGAGCATAACTCTTCCCTCAAGGATGAATGTTTCAATTCAGAGGAAATAGCTATAAAGCGCCATGACTACTTCATACACAGATAACATATTACTCAGATCACACTGTCCGCAATTTTTGATAAATCATTTCATTTGACAAGTGAGATATTTAGGCCCCTTCATATCTTTTTAGTTGTAACTGAATTATTCTACCACTAAATAGAAATAGCATGATAACTCTATGTAGATGAGACTCTATCCAGATGAGACATTCGGTTTTGCAGAGCCTAGTAACAAATTAATAGGATCTTGTCAAAGGGATGTACCTATATCAATACAAGGAAAGTCATATATCTATAACCTCATGGCTGCCTACAAGTAAACATGGCTTCCCTTTTCCAGAGGCTCCAGGGGAGGAAGTCAGGAATCACTTGTGCTTTAAAGGGTTGTCAGGATTGTACAACCTCAAACATACAACTGTTTTATGAAAATAGTTGTTCCTAATCAGAATTTTTTTGGTACTTATATAATGAGGTTTTCCAAGAATACTTACAACAGTTTCTCCTACATATTCAGATGTAGATGTAACAACAAAGTATAACGAATTGATCCAAAGTGCCCAACCACACAGTTTCATTAGTTTCTCTTTATCCAGTGATCAGTTGAACTTGAGCTTTCTCTCCATTTCAGCACCAGGTAGAATTCTGGACACCTTTATTGAATAAAATCCTAACAGTTTGAATCCTTTCCCTCCCTTAAATTCCCTAGCATACATGTTTGGGTAGGCATGTTCTTTGATCTCTCTCACAAACCAGGGAATCTCAGACTCAATCTTATATGCCTTTCTTCATAAGGGCGCTGAGAGGACAAGGAAGGTAAAGAAGTCAAGAGGGAGGTTTTGTAAGGAAGTCTGAACGGAGAAGGAGACTACTCCTGCAAGACTCACTTGCAATTTTGAGTGGTATAGCTCACCACTCAACCAAATGGACTCATGCTCTTTTCTATCTGCCCAATACTCTGTGTCAGGTGATAAACACCTCATGGCCAGTAACATCATCTGTTTCAACACAGGAAACCTCTTGAAGTATCAGCCACAGCCACAGCTACATAGCATTTTGGTTGGGCTAACAAGGGTATTCCCTTTGCCTGACTCAAGGCTGACTTACAACAGTCTCAGTCTCCAGCAGGTCATCTTTATTATCATTTTAAGGCCAATTTGTATCGGTAAAACCTTAAATATTTATTAATGTCTTACCTACAATTATCATGAGGATGTGTATCAAGAAAACCTCCCAAAGAAGCTTAAGGATCCCTCATGACACAATCGAAGGCAATGAAAAAACCTGAGGATTTTTATTATCCTCTCTGAATGAGTCTGAGACTGGCATGATAGATAGAGGAAATCAAACTGTATGATGGCCCTGCCTTCCCCACTTAACAAGAAGAATGGTGTCCCTCACCTTTCAAGCAAACCCACTGAACTAGCCGTTTGCCTGTTTTCTTAGCAAAGAGTTGCAAACTGTCGTCCTCTTTGATACTCCCAGTAATGGGTAGTTATAACTGACATCAGATAGAGATCAAAACTTTCTACCTTCTCCAATATGAATCTTAAGAACTGTTATAGTGAGTAGACGTGGCTGACCACAGAATGATAAAAGTAGTCCTTCTGCAGAGGCATGCTAGGAACAACCAGGGCACCACCCGTAATATTTCCTCTAGACTAAGTTCATAGTCTTCAACCTGCAACAGCCTCTTTAGCCTCGCTTCATTCACTGTCCAGTTAGCTAATTCACACAACATGTCTGTCATCACGGAGTTCCTTTCAGCCCTATTTATGAACCATGAGGACCTCACTTTTCTTCCAAAAAGCTATGTCTCTCTTAGCCTCCAGTTTTCACCACTGAAACTATCAAGAACTTCGAATGGTCTGACATATTTCAAACATACAAGTTCGGCAGTCATAATTTCATGAACACTGAAAAAAAGCCACAAAACTCTTACTAAAGAAACAAAGATCAGTTCGTTGCATATAGCAATAAGATTAGCTATAGTGACAACATCCACACCATATCTGTGTACTTCAGTCCCCAAGAGTGATGTTAAGAAGGTCTATACAATGAATTAGATGATAGGAAAGAGACCCTATACTTAGGAAGCCCAAATCATTCGTAATGAACAATAAGCATATCGCTCTTTCTCCCACACTAAAGCACTATCTCTTTCACACCAGACAGCAAATAAGCCTGTCCTTTGCTTCAAAGGCAGACAACATTTCCATCTCCTGAGGCTGGTCACAACATGCCATTGAAAGAATTGCATAGACAAGACTACCAGGGCCTTTGCCCACAAAATATGCAGAGAAGTAGCGTATCTATGACATGCCTCCAATCATACAGTTAATGAAATCACTTTAAAGTATAATCTCTGTTTAAACTAATTGTCTAATACATTACATTTTACTGTATTTACTTAAGGTAAATTGACAATAGGCTGCATATTCTAGGGTAGAGATTTTACTCACTTTTACAGTTTTTAAATTTATTACTGCATGAATGTCTGTGTATGTGGGGGGAAGGGTGGGCACACACACATGCTTACATGTGGTAGTCAAAGGACAAATGTTATGGAGTTGATCCCTTAGTCCACCTTTATTTGGAGTTCTAGGAATTGGACTCAGATCATCACTCTTGCATTGTAGAAGAGCAAGACTTTCATTAACTCTCACTGGTCCATTTTGCTGACTTTCGACATGTGTGTACACCATGAAGCCAAGAGCGTGACCAAGTTAGCATCCATGACCATCTCCTTCAAGAGTTTTGTTACAATCTCTTTCTAGTTAGTTCTGCCTTCTGTTAAATATCAGACGATGTTTTTTAACCAAAACAGATAAAATTAGCTGAATTTACAATTTCTCCTTGGAGATAGAAATTATATTTTTACTGGAGAAAGCTTTTACTGGAGAAAGTGATCCATGGTGGGTGTAAGTATGTGCTTTGGGGCTCATGTCTGACTAAAGTGTTGCACTAAAAGAAAGCAGGAAAGTTTTCCATCATAATTCTCAATGCCATGAAGATAAGACATTGAAAGTTATTAAGCTTAACTTTAGTCAATGGAAATTTTCATTTTGAGATTTTTTTTTCCTGTCAAGCATGATCTTCTTGCAATATTTAGATAATTGCAGGAATATAATGCCTTGATTTTCTTTCAAGAAGTTTTTTGTCTATTTTTTTCCTCAGAGTTAGTTCTCAAGAAAGAAAAGCAGTTCTGTGATATTCTTATGAAGGCAAATGAGGATAATTTAAATGTTCTTTTCATCTTTTAAGGAATCATAGCTTTTCTTGTTTTGGTGCTTTCCAAAGAAAAGATGATTTTATCATCATAGTCTTTGGAATAAAAAAAGAAATAAAATGTCATAGTTACATGTCACACTAACACAGTATGAAACCATGGCTAAATAAAGTCATATTCATATATATATGTATATATGTATGATTTGTCATATTATAAATTAAGTATCACTTAAACAGTTAAGCACTGATAACCTTACCTTGCATTATGCACCATGAAGTTTTGTTTTTTGTTTTTTGTTTTTTTTTTTTTGGTTTTTCGAGACAGGGTTTCTCTGTGTAGTTTTGGTGCCTGTCCTGGAGCTCTCTCTGTAGCCCAGGCTGGCCTCGAACTCATAGAGACACCATGAAGTTTTTAGGTCTCACAATGTGGAGATAAATTATCTGAGCTGGAATTTTCCTTGCAGTGAGTCTTAGCATGAATTCTTATTCAGGAGAAAAAGTTCAACTGTAATATTTAATCATCTTAAGTTTGATGACCCAAGGAAGATCATCAGAGTAATAATTGCTCAATAATAAATAGTACATAGTGTGTATGCAACATGTCATGTAGTATTTGTCACAGGGTTAATATTTCATTATGTGGTTTTTTTTTTTTTTTGGTGGCATCTTTAAAAAGAGTGTCCTCTCCAAAAGCCAGAGACATATCCTAAGAACTTGGGTGTAACACAAATCCTAGTTGGTCTTATAATAAAAACCCAGAGCCAGATATTGGGGTAAATGCTGAAAGATCAGAGGAAATAAGCAACAGCCACTTCTCACCTTGCCAACTCCTCAGCCAAAAGGGGAAGATCCTGTCTCTATGAATCCTCAGACTGAATGCCCCTGAGTCCTCAGCCAAAAGGACTCAGTTCCTGTCTCCTCCCACCTTATATGCCTGTCTCTGCCCAGTCATATCATTTCCTATATCAACCTTCTGAGTGCTGGGATTAATGGCCTGGGTGCTTCCCAAAGACTGGAAGCAAAGGCATGAGATCCCAAGTGCTGGGACTGAAGGTGTGTGCCACCACTGCCTGGCTCTGTTCCTCTTTTAAACTGGATTAATCTCATGTAGTCCAGGGTGGCTTTGAACTCACAGAGACCCAGACAGATCTCTGCCTTCTGACTGGCATGATTAAAGGTGTGTAACACCACTGCCTGGCTCTGGTCCTCTTTTAAACTGGATTAATCTCTTGTAGTCCAGGGTGGCTTTGAACTCACAGAGACCCAGACAGATCTCTGCCTTCTGAGCACTAGAATTAAAGGCGTGTGCCACCGCTGCCTGACCTCTATATTTAATCTAGTAGCTGGCTCTGTCCTCTGATCTTCAGGCAAATTTTATTTGTTAAGGTACAAACAAAATATCACCACACTTGGGCCTTATTTCATCTGGAAAAATAACACCAAAAATGTATTATAAAGAAAATATTAATGTATTTTTACATATAGGCCTTAAAGATGCTTACAAAAACTAGAAGTAAATGATAAATGTTCATTGTTTTGATATCTTAATGACAACTTGACAGGAGGAACTGTAAGATTTTCTGAAATTAAAATGATTTTCAATCTATTAGATAAACACAATTTTCAAGAAAGTTCTTAAATAGGCAAAAAAAATTTACTAGTCAAAAATTATTTAGTGGAATTCCCATACCTGAAAACTAGTAACACATAAGCAAATGAGACTTAGAGAAAAAAATGATAGGAAATGATGAAATCTACCCATATAGCACTGAGTGCATGAGTTACTTTGTTATAATTTTGCCTCTTTCCCTCCTTTGCTCTATCTTACTAAAAAGCAGAAGATGTTCATTAGACACTGGGAGGAATTTTCAAACTTCTTGGTATAATTTGTGTCATTCCTTACTCTAGAGCATCTCTCCACTTCCTAATTGGTCCACGGATAACACTCCGCTGTCATCTCTGTACCATAAATCATCTACTTAGGACATATTCTCAGCAGATGCTATGAAATGGGCTTACCTCTCCAGTCAAATCTTCTCCAGCCTGTTAAATTACTTTCCCTACCCACCTTAAGTGCCAGTTTTATCCTTAAGCCGAAAAGAACCCTGCACAAAACAGTGAACTAGCAAAGGATTCTTTAAAGAAATTACTGACAGATGTTTTCTTCCCTAAGTGCTGAGTATGAATTCTGAAATCAAAGAGAGATAAAGGGGTGGTAAGAGGTAGATATGGTGATAGTTGTGTGTTGTGAATGCGTGTAGTCTTACTGAAGCATGGACTTAAAATAGTTGCCATAATAAAATCAAATTAAAAATTATGGCAAAAGCATTGACTTTGGAACCAGCCAGACTTTGGCTAGTCCCCTTTCTGATTTATATAGTAAGTTATTTAACTTCTCTAGCCATAGAATCTCTCCACTGTAAAGTGAGAATGATATGATTAATGTAGTGGTGGGGGGACAGCTCACTGTGGGTGGTACCAATCATGAACAGATGGCAAGCTGAGGAGCAGAAAAATTGGCTCTGAGGTTAAGAACACTGGGTGCTCTTCCAGAAGACCTAAGTTTTATTCCCACACCCATGGTGGCCCACAACTGTCTTTAATTCCAGCTGCAGATGACCCAGTACCTTCTTCTGGCTTCCATGAGCACCAAGTACGCAAGTAGTGTAGAGCATTCAAGCAAAACACCCAAACAGATAAAAATTTAAAATAAAAAATAAAGCAAGTTAAGAAAGTCGTGGGGAGCAAGCCAGTGAGGATTGTTCCCCCATGGACTTTGCTTCGGTGCCTGTACCCTGGTTCTTCTTGAGCTCTTTCCCTGGCTTTCCTTGATGGTGGACTTTATCCTGTAAGATGCAATAAACACATTCCAACCCACAGTGTTTTACAATAGCAGCAGAAAACAAACTCGAACAAGGGGCAAGATAAAGGAATTGCACATAGCAAATATCAAATAAGTACTGGATATTCATTGAAATTAGTTTCAAAGAACTTAATTGTTGCTTGTATTAGGGATTCATTAGACTTGTGACTCCCAGGAGAAAGCAGAGAGCTGGCCATGGTGCTGAACTTGCTCTCTTTCCATTACCCTACAATGGAGCAACAAATTTGAGGAGATTGGATACAACTGTTAGTGGGCAAAGTATTTTTCTCTCTCCTCTGGTACTAGCTTAACAAGCGGCTTATACACAGATGTCAATTCCATGTACTTCCAAATATTTGCTCTTTGAATAACACTTTAAACAACTGAGCATTAAAAAAAAGATTGATGACAACCCAGCTTATTTCTTTCCTGCCAACCTTCTCAGGCTTCCCTTCTAGACTACCTCAGTTCCTTTGAGTCAACCACCAATGTGCAAAAACACTTTTTACCAGAGACCCTCACTTGTCACACTGGGCAGGGAGTCACATTGCAATCTCCATTACCCTTCCTGTGTCCCTTTCTGATCTTAGAAGACTTACTCTTAGCCCTATAGCAGCCTGTTTGCAGGAGTCCCTCCTTCCACCCCAGTATCATTCCCTGGGGATTTTGCCTCATGGTGAGGTTTCCCCCTTTTCATTCTTGTCCCTCCAGACTTACACTTTGTCTCAGTGCAGTCTACCTGCAATAACCCCTCCACCCATCCTACCTCCATCACCTGAAGACAGATATCTACAGAACAATCCACCTAAATACTAAAGAATATACCTTTTTCTCAGCAGCTCATGAAACTTTCTCCAAAATTGACCACATACAAGGACACAAAGCAAGTCCTTTTTTTTCCAAAATAATAATGAATATAATTGACATTATGTAGATCATAGTTAAGTTAATTATCCCCTCATTTAATTGTTCCATTTTTTAAACTATCCATCATGGAATCATATAGAGACCTAACTCCTTCCATCATAATATTGTTTCCCATTTTTAATGTGGGAAAAAACTCTTGCCTTTTGCCTTACCCTCTCTGAGGAGTGGATGGGGGGATGGGGAGAGGAGCAGAATGAGAGGAGGGTAGGAAGGGGGAACTGTGGTATAGCATGGATTTTTGACAAAGAAGCCAAAAATGCACACTGGAGAAAAGAGACCATGTTCAACAAATGGTGTTGGTCAAACTGGATGGCTGCATGTTAAGAATGAAAATAGATCCATATTTTACTCTGCATGAAACACACCTCCAAGTAGATCAAGGACCTTGACATAAGACCATACACCCTGAATCTGAAAAGATTAAAATGAGGAATAGGCTTGAACTAATTGGCACAGGAAAGAACTTTTGGAACTCGACAACAGTAGTGCAGGCACAAGACCAACAATGAGATCTCATGAAACTGAAAACTCTGAATGGCAAAGGATACCATCATCCGGGCAAAATGGCAGCCTACAAAATGTAAAAATATTTTACCAATTATACATCTGATAGAGGATTAGTGTCTAACATATAAAGAACTTTAAAAATTGAATATCAAGAAAATAACCAACTTTAAAAATAGGGTATAGAACTAAGCAGAGAATTCTCAAAAGGTAAAACATAAATTGCTGAGAAACACTTAAAGAAATATTCAACATTCTTAAACATCAAGAAAATGCAAATTAAAACTACTTAGAAATGTAATCTTACACCAGTCATAATGGCCAAGATTAATAAAACAAATGACAGTTCATGCTGGCAAGGATGTGGGGTAAGGAAAACACTCATCCATTGTTGATGGGACTGCAAACTTGTACAACCACTATGAAAATTAGTATAGCAGTTCATCAAGAAACTAGGAACTAATCTAACTCAGGATCCAGCTATACCATTCTTATACATATACCCAAAGTATTCTACATCATGCTACAGAGATACTTGCTCTTCCATGTTCATTGCAGCTTTATTCTAATAACCAGAACTGTAAACAGCCTAGGTCAACTGATGAATGGATAAAGAAAAAAGTGGTATATTTACAAGTTGAAATATTATTTATCTGTTAAAAAGAAAACAAAATCATGAAATTCACAGGTAAATTGATGGAGCTAGAAAAACTCATCCTGAGTGAGGTAACCCAGACACAGAAAGAGAAATATGGTACATGTAGGTATTAGCTGTTAAGTCAATGATAACCAAGCCACAATGTGTAGAACTACAGATGTACCCAAAGTCCCAAAACAACAAATATTTTATGTTTTCTCCATGTGGATATTACCTTTTAAGTTTTTGATATGTTTTCTACAATCTGAATAACCACTGAGTTAAGGTCCTAGTAAGAGAATGGGGAAATGGAGAGGACCTCCCAAGGAAGAGGAAATAGACTATGATGGCATGGAGAGACAAATGGGAAGCTAGAATAGAAGGATTAAATAGGGAAGAGGATGGGAGAGAAGAGTAAAGGAGAGGACATGAGGAAGGACAACTGTCTTAGTTAGGGTTTCTATTGCTGTGAAGAGACACCATGACCATGGCAACTCTTATAAAGGAAAAACATTTAATTGTGTTGGCTTACAGTTTGAAAGGTTTAGTACATTATCATCATGGTGGGACATGGCAGCAGGCAGGCAGACATGGTGATAGAGTTCTACACCTTGATCCACAGGCAGCAGAAAGTGAACTGTGTGCCACACCGTGCATAGCTTAACATAGGAGACCTCAGAGCCCATCCCCACAGTGACACACTTCCTCTAACAAGGCCACGTGTCCTTATAGTGCCACTCCCTTTGGGGGCCACTTTCTTTCAAATCACCACAACAACACTGAAGGCCATTTGAAAAACATGTGGAAACCTACTACTATAGAAGCTTCCTGAAATACATGAATACATGAAAGAATCTCAATGGGGTTACCAAATGATAAGAGAGACAATACTCCAACTAGACATCTTATTCCACTTGTGTCCTGACATGGATTAGGACATGTTCCCCAGAAAACTCCACTGAAATGCATTACTTTGGAAAAAAATGTATTTATCCATTACCATGTATGTATACAGAATGTTTCACTAACAGCAAATATTAGAACAGGCATCTGAGAGTGTGCCCAGATTTTTTCTTTTTTCTTTTTCTTTTTCTTTTCTTTGGTTTTTTTTTTTCAAGACAGGGTTTCTCTGTGTAACTCTTACTGACTGTCCTGGCACTAACTCTGTAGACCAAGCTGGTCTCGAACTTATAGAGATCTGCCTGCCTCTCCCTCCTGAGTGCTGGGATTAAAGGCATGCACTACCACCACCTGGCATCCCAGATCTTCTCATGGGGTAAATAATATCACAGGAAAAATACTAACCCATCACTTGCTAATGAAGGAGGGGAAAATTAAGTAGGTAACATATTTTGTCCATGCTGGTTCTAGGTAGGTTTTATTTAATTGGTTATATTTCCTCAAAAAAAAATCCTTCCTAAAGGGAGAAGAAAGTCTTAATAAGACTCAGGAAGTTAATAAAAATTACAAGTCTCAGAAAGCCCACAAAACTTACAAGATTCAGGAAGCTCATAAAGTTACAAGGTCAAGAAGACCTCCATGGATGTTATATAAGCAATAATAATTGGTAGAGAAAAGAAGACTCCTCAATGGGGCCACTTGAAACATGGACAGGAAGCTTTGTGTATGAGTCATGCTTGGTTGGGCCTTTCAGTGAAAGAACTGTCTTGAACCATCCATGTTCCTGTATGTAACCCCAATAAACTTTTGGTTCACCAAGCCATCCTTGGGTGAAATCCTTTCTTTGGTTTCCTCACTGCTCTGTTTGTGGTGAATAAACATTTGTTCATGTCTTCCCAAGAAAAGTCATGAGAATTATAAATCCAGAAAAGGCTAGTGGGAAAGACTGAGGGAAAACTTTTATTTATTTATTTATTTATTTATTTATTTATTTATTTATTTATTTATTTATTTTGAATTTATTTTATTTTATTTTACAATATAATTCAACTTTACATATCAGCCATAGATTCCCCCGTTCTCCCTCCTCCCGCCCCACCCCCCTCTCCCTAGCCCACCCCCCAAAACTTTTCAATCAACAATTTGCGATGGTCCAAACTTATACTCACAACAGCAGGTAGCTTCCTTTGGAGAGAAAAGTTATTTAACACTAGGAATGTCAAACTTTGATATAATTAATTAATGAGAACAAAAATAATTTGACAGTTATAAATATTAAATATGTGTTATATTTCCCATACTATTACTTCTCATTTGTAGTGTGAATGGTTCAGTTAGTACAGAACTTCAAATTAAAAGTTAAAAATATTCACCAACTTATGACAGAAACACATTTAAGTGACCCATTAGATACCCTTACCAAAACTGCATATTAAAATTTTTAAAGTTACTTCTATTTAGGAAAAGAAATTTCTTTCAGAAGTAAAACACTGCATGAAAAAAAAAGACTGTTTTACATTAAACTGGCCCCATTTACCTTTATTGCCCACAGTGTGAGCTGAGTCAGGAGAAAGACACTGAAGACAGCAGGACCCAGTGGCCTCACTGGCAAAGATATATTGGCACTGCTACCCAGAAGTGCTCAGGGAGGCAGGTGGGATGTTAACTTTGACACCAGGGTGGAAAGGGGAGTCACTGAGAGTTGACCTGGATAAGCCATAAGGAATTACATTGCTCCCACGACCACACTTGAGAAATTGTTTCACAATAGAGCACAAATACATTTCGCAGAACCTGGGTTTCTTTGTCAGCCTTGTTGTGCTATAACTTTATAGAAATAAAATTCCCGACTCTCGGTTTCAAATAATCCCTCCCAACAATGCTTACAAAAAGTGTTCTTTGAAGCTGTGGTGAACTGTGAAACTATTCAATAACAAGAAAATGCATTTTTATTGTGCTTTCCATGGAGAAATTAACACACCCACTCTGTTCAACGTGGGACAGCATATGACTTGCTTTGGACACTGAAATACAAGAGGGAAGCTTTGGGAGCCGTGCATGCTCTGTCCATCTACTGCTCCTGATTCCCTAACAACTGCCAAATTTTATACATTAGTCTAGATCCTAGAGTTAAGATAGCATAAACAAAGTAACAGCCCATCCATACTGCATATAAAGCATGGAATAAGATAAGGACTGTTTTTTTCTTTAGGAGGCTGAGATTGGGCTGGAAAGATAGCTTACTTGGTAGACTGCTTGCCACATGGGCATGAGAAGCTCCGTTCAAACCCCAGCACCCACATAAAAAAGCTGAGCATGGTGGTGTTACAATATTACAACTATATTGTAATATATTATAGTATATAATATTATATTATATTTAATCCTAGCACTGGGGATGTAGAGAGAGGTGAATCCCTAGGGTGAGGGACAGCCAGACTAGTCTTTCTGGCAAGTTCTAGGCCACTGAGAAACACTGTCACAGAAAAAAGGGTAGAAGTACCTAACGACTAGACTTCACCTGCACGTTCATGTTCACCTGCACCCTACATACACACACACACACACACACACACACACACACACACACACACACACACAGATGCACAGTAAAAAAGAGGCACAGAGTTGGAGGGCCGTTACCTCTGCATAGCTCTGACTAATAAAGATGCCATTTCTCAAACTGCCATGCAGAAGGCCAAAGAGAAGACTGCTTGATATATACCCTTATTAATATTTTATTGCTATATACATGGCAGCACCATCAGGAAATGGAACTGTTAAAAATGAGAAAATATGCACTTTGTTTCTAAAACAAGCAGGCTTCCCAAAGATAAAGCCACCATGCATTTAAATCAAAAGTAACTCAACTTAAAAGCAAGCTATGTTCAAAAATGTAACTTTAGGTCAGAATACATCTTACAAAAGAACAGTGCTTTTAAAGTGCATCTTGAATATGTTAGTGCCTTCATATTTAATTTTTAAAAGTTAGTATAAGTTAGTGGCTTACAAATTAAAACGATAAATGATATGTAGAGTACTGGTGAAGGTTCTCCAAAGAAATAGTTCCAAAAGGATATACATATGTGTGTGTGTGTGTGTGTGTGTGTGTGTGTGTGTGTGTGTGTATGTGTGTGTGTGTGTATCTCTGTTTGTGATATATGATACATACATGGATTATATAAATATGGATATTTACATAGATACGATAAATTTTATAGATATACTTATAGCATTAATGAAATAATTACACATAAAGAGAAGTATAGGAAACTGGCTCATCTAATTATGGAAGCTGATAAGCCCAAGATCAACATCAGCATGCACACAGCCTACTACTACTAATAGTGTGAGTTTCAATGAACTATGAGTTCGATTTCAAAGGCAGAAGAACTATGCCCCTGCTCGAGAGCAATCATGCTGATAGAATATACTCTTTCTTACTCATTTTTCCTTCCATCCGCACCTCTAACAAACTGTATGGACCATACTCAGTCGGAAGGCAACTGTCTTTACTCATTTGCCACATTAAATGTTAATCTTATTTCCAAAATAAAACATATTCAAAAACAGTACAAGCATTATATTTGAACAAATAGCTGGACACTCCATGGTACAGCCAAGTGGATATATAAATTAACTGTTACAATTTGTAAGATGCTGAGATTAACTAAAAATAACAACTTTGTAATTCCAGCCAAGTGGATATATAAAATTAACTGTCACAGTTTGTAAGATATTGAGATTAACTAAAAATAACAACTTTGTAACTCAAAGGACCAAACATGCATCTCTCATATACCACAGAGTCAGTAAGAGCAGCATTTTAATATTTGTTTTGATGTTCACTAGCTTCAGGCTATGTTTGTGTTTTGGTTCTGGAATAAGAGCAGGGACTCCCTCCCTATCCTCAAGTACTCACTAATTCATGTTAGTATCAGGCCTTAAGTTTCGAGGAACTATAATGCTATCAGCAAGCATTGACAATTTAGAAGAGCATAAAGTTTCCCAGATACTACTGCATTATTTATGATTATGCTGCCCCAAAACAACATCCTAAAAGGGATAAGCATGCATTCTATGAGTCAAGAATATATTTTAGCTGCATGGTTCTAGATCAGGGTTGTTCAGTGACTGTGATGAAGATTTCAGCTCAGGAATCTGGAAAGATGGCTCCGGAAGTGAAGTGTCTGCTGCACAGCATGAAGACATGAGTTTGAATGCACGGCAGCCATATTTAAAAAAAATGAGCATGGTTGCATGCATCTTTAACCTTAGCTATAGGTGTAGAGATAGGTGAATATCTGGAGCTCACCAGCTAGTGACCTTGCACTTGTCTGAGTTTTGCTCACCACACTCACTCAATGTTCTTGTCACTCACTGGCCTTAGCCCAGTAAGACACGTAGATCCACCTCAATTCACTCTAGTTTCAGTGATATCTCAACATTACAACCTTGTGAAAGAGGAAAGTGCCATGCAAACTCTTTTACTCTATATTCTTTTAATGAAGAGCTTATTTTCAAGTTCCTTTAGCCAAAGATTCACAGGATTCTTCTTGTTGATCTTGATCATCACCTTGGGTATCTGTCAACTTGGCCCACCCTCTGGTATTCTCTTTCACACCTTATTTACTGACCTACCCTTTGCATGAAAGAATGCTAGAATCCTATCAGTCAGTGCTCAGTGCACCCAATCCTCTACAGGAGAGAGATATCCTATATTTCTTGAAAAAGATATCCATACTCCTATGTCTAATTACCCATCTGATCCTCAATTACCCTACTTACCCTACTCTTATGTTTGTATCCATCTGCTAATGAAACCACTAAAAATAGGACCTTCAATTGCCCTTGTTGTCAAAGCCAATGAAAACTTGTTCCTCAAGAGGTTCTGCAACCAATGCTTCCTCATCCCTTCTGCCCAATAGGCCCTTATTTGAAACGAGGTCTTCCAGCAACCTAGTGTGTGATATGATAACTATTGCCCATATAGTCAGGAGACCCGTAATGGTCTTAGTTATGTTTCTGGCTGTACAGCTGAACTTGGCTGTTTCTGCCTCAGCATTCTGCTTGTTATGAGTCATAGCTCCCAGCAGTAATTGTACCCTTTTGAGTTCTTAGAATCTTCCCCCAAGGAAGAGTTCTCTCCTCTAATCCCTGGATTTGGTTCCAACATGGCTTTAGTTTCTCTATTTCATATGTAAGACTTTATTCTCCACAGAAGAAAACTTCCTGTTGCCAGTTTCCTGCTTCTGAACCGAGAGTTCAACATCTCTATGTCATCAGCTGGTGTTGGGAACAAGAGTCCCTTTTTATTCTCAGGACATATTCCAAGTTATAAAATGAATACCTAAAACTTTGGACAACATTAAATCGCACATATACTGTGGTAGTTTGAATGAAAATGGCCTCCAAAGGGAGTGGCACTATTACAAGGAGGAAGTGTGTCACTGTGGGGGCAGACTTTGGGGTCTTTTTTGCTCAAGCTTCTCTCAGTGTGACAATCGGTCTACTTCCTGTTGGCTGCAAGCCAAGATGCAGCCAGCACCATGTCTGCCAGCATGCCGCCATGCTCCCTGACATGGACTGAACCTCTGAAACTGTAAGCAAACCACCCCAATTAAAATTTTTCTTTATAAGAGTTGCCATGGTCATGGTGCCTCTTCACAGCAATAGAAAACCCTAAGATATGTACTCTATTTTTCTCTGTACATACATATACAAATTTAACATCTTTTCCACCTGAACTAGAAGATTATCATGTACCATGAGCAGACCTTTTGTGTTCTGAGGTGTAACTGCAAAAGTAACACAAGTTTCTTTTTTCCTTCACAGTTGTACAGGGAGCAACTTTGTTTTCACAATAGATCTTAACAACCTCATCACACAGGTTTTTGGGAGTTTTTTCTCATCTCTCCTTATTTAATCAGGAGTGTTTACCTTTTCATTTAAAGAATAATTTATAGTATATATACGTGTGTGTGTGTGTGTGTGTGTGTGTGTGTGTGTGTGTTTGTGTGTGTTCAGCATGACTATCCTTGTGGCAAGACACCATTATTAAGTATGCCAAGAGTATTTGAATAAAAGCATTGTGATGTTACAACATTAATCTCATAATAAAGACACCTACTAAGAATTGATGGAAAAGCAGTACATACGATAAGCCAGAATAAAAATGGAAAAGTAGGATGATGGGAAATTTCATTACACTATTCAGAATTGTACACATTGTCACAATGTGAATAATCTCACAAAATTTGCATAAAATTTCCATTTGTGAACTATAGTTGACCACAATTAAACAAAACTATTAAAATCAAAAAGTATGGATAACGGACGACCACTAAGTCTGCATCATATCTGGCCTGTAAAAACATCTATCCCGCTTTGGGCCTGAGTCTTCTCTGTATGGTGTTGTCCTTCTACACAGCATTAACAATGTGACTTTGTAGTTTTATATGAAAGTGCCAGAACATGATGCCTAATGGACACATACAACAATTCTCAGTTCCACAGAGTTGTAATAGAGATAAAACCCAATAGAGAAGGTAAAACTTGTAAGCAACGGGGTTTGTACAAATGCTAGTGAACAACAATAGGCATAGATTCTCAAGGCAGAACTAAGAGAGTTCATTAAAACACAATGAATAGCCTTTCCACTTCATATCTGCAGCCAGGGATAATGAAAGGCTGTCAGCACTATGGGGAAGTCTAAGGAGAAAGACCATGAGCGTCAGTGGTGATCACGAGCTCAGTGTCAGCCTGTGCCTCACCTGTAAAATGGGAAGAATGATAATGGACTAGATGAAATTAACCAGACCTGGACAATCACTTGAGATCTCAACTAATCAGGCTGTTGTATGCTTAACTTCTAAATCCTAGTATGGATAGGGAAGGGCCTGAGGTAAGCACAGGCTGGAGACAAAACACTACTTTCTTTTCTAAGGTCCCATTCCAATGGCCCCATTTCTGGGTGCTTACATGTGAAAAATATCTGCTTACTTGTAAGCATTTGTAATGGAGAAGAAGGTAGAGTTGATAGTAACTTAGCAAAGGAAGTTTTTGTTTTAATAATATGCTAATTTATTCCAGTATAAGCAATTGAGTCAATGGTTCTCATTTGTCCGACTCCTTTAAAACATCTTATGGGCTATTTTCAAGGAGAAAAGAAAATTCCATATTGAAAAATAAATCATTCTTTCTCCTACGTAAAGAGCAAAGGCCTAGAGTACAGTTAGGGAAGGTGAAAACTGTGAAATGGCCCTTACTGTTTGAACAGCCATTCCAATTAAAAAGCACCCTGGGATCGGTAGAGCACAGCCACCGCGGAATGCAGGCATAAAAAGATCTGCTGGGGGCACCCGGAGAGACATTTTGGCGAGGGCCCTCCTAGAGCCAGCTGATCAATAGTATTCCTCACCTGAGTCGAATACAGCCGCCATCACGGGCACTAACAAAGTGCAACACCTTCTTACTAAGACCACCTGAACCCAGCCTCAGTTGCTCCAGTCCCAGCTCCTAGGAATCAGCCCTCCTGAGGTCACACAGGCTGCGGGCAGCATGGCAGCAAAGAGGTTTGAAATTGCTTCAGCCACAGTCTGGGGGAGCACCTCAGACACATGCCAGCCCTGTCATTTTTCTCTGCTCCTCAGAAGTCCTTTGTGGGGCTCAGTGGGTCATCAGGCACATTTCATGCCCAGCTATAAACAAAAGGAGCAGATGTATGAGGGATTGATGGACTTACAAAGAGCCCAGCTTTACATCAAAGCTTAGGCCTGGGGTAAAAGGCTAAATCAAAGCCTTTCAAGTAAAGCTAATATGTGAAACTTTGATTTAATACAAGTGCAAAACTGAAAAAAAGAAAAAGAAAAACTACCGAAAAATCAGAAGTTAAGCACAAGGAAAACAGAAGAGAAATAATGAAGTTACCACCGTGAAATTTATACATAGTGACTGTAGATATGCCATGACTCAGTGGGCCCTCATGTTCAGCAGGGACTAGATTTTTTCATCTTCTTGGCATGGAAAAGGGTAGCGTTCCCTACCTCCATACTCCACCCCATGCCTTTCTCCTCCTCATATCACTCGCCATTTCTAAAGTAGATCCCTGAAATCATGCCCTAGCCCTGTGGTTTTTAAACAATAGGGACTACTTCTATACTCATTTGCTGAGGTTGAAGGTACTCAAACACCACCCAGTATAAATTCATCAAAGCCAATAAGGCTTTAATGGAAAGAGAAGGTAGACTATATTTCTAGTAGTCCTCTCATTGTTGAAACTAAAGAACCTACGCCTGCCCCTGAATGCCCTTGGTGACTAGGATAATATTTTAATCGTGAAATTGTGACAACTCCCCCCACTTTTTCTTTCTTTTCCCTTATTTCTTCTCTTTACTTAAATAAGCACCAGACCATGCTCTTTGTTCAAGATGAATGTGGACCAGGAGAACAGCCTAAATCTCCCTGCTATTTGCCATAGCCTAAGCTCTGAAGTTCCATAAAGGGATTTAAAAGGAGACTCTTTCAAGTAATGACACTGTAGTAACCAGAAACATAAGGGGAAAGATGTTCCTTGGTGATGAGTTGGCAGAGTTCTCAAAAACCACAGTACTAATAGTATATATGTGTTTTGAAAGCATACCCATTAGACTGCCTTACACAATAAGGGTTGGATAGTCCTTGTGATCGTCTATATGGTAGGAAAGCTGAGAACCCACAGCTGCTCAGCCCGTGAAGATGAATACCTGAGCAGTCTCAACATGGAACTAAAGGCCTGAATGATCCCTGGAAAGCCACTGGTATCCATTCTATGTTGGAAATCCAGGAAGGCTGACGTCAGTGGGAAAGGTCAACAGCAGCATGATAGATGCACTTCCTCGGGAGGGGAAAGCAAATGGTCAACACTGTTTATTTCCTAGGACTTCTTTATATCGGGGATACTCTTTGGAAGGTGTCACCCACTCTGAGAGCAGATCTTCTCACCTCAGCTGTGCCTTCCAGGTGACTCTGGGTCCTGTCAGATTGACAATCAAGATGAATCATGGAAAGTTTCCACCTGTGTGACCTGGCTGAACTAGGAAGGACTGAACAGCTCTCCCTCTTTATCTAAAAATGCTCAACTGCTCTCCTGTCTTCTGAAGCAGATACTTTGCTGTCCCTTCAGATCCTCTCTCAACTCTGAGACTGAGGCCTGAAAAAAGAAACAAGAGAAGGTAAGTGACTGACATGCATCTTTCTGACATTTAACATGCTATATCCATGCCCAAAGACACCACACACAACACAGCATTCTGCCCATTTGACTCCTTGTAAGGAAAATGAAAAAGGCTAAATATGCTAGATATTATCTTACTTCTGCTCTTCCTCAAATAACTGCCTTATGTTATTACAAATGAAATGTATTTTTCATAAATGCTACTTCTGTAAGCTCTAATACTCCCAGCATCCACTCACTACATCCTCACCGTTAGGGAGGAAGACTTTGTTCTCTGGACTCCCTCAGGACCCAGGAACTGAGCCCAGTGTAGCCAATCTCTCTCTGTCCTGTGTGTGTTTGTGCATGTGTGTGCACACCTGTGTGGCAGGTAAATCAGAATCCTGGAATTCCACTTTGGAGACTCTTCTTCCTGCCTCCATTTCCACACAACAGAAAGGATGGCCACAGAAGCACTGACCCTTACTGCAAAGTCCTCTCCTGGCCTAGAAAAATGGACCGAGTCACTTTCACTAACAAGAAAGCAGGTCAGGTTGGTCAGGGAAGGGAATCTGGTTTATATCCCAAAGCTGTTCTTTTGATGCAGTCTCCATCATCCCCTAGCTTCAGCTTTGTCTCTGAGATGAGACGAACAGTGACATCAGCAACAGAAGAAATTCTGCCCCACTCCATGTGCTCAGAACCCCGCTTGGGAAGCTGCAAGTCCCTGAAAGAATTGGTTCCTCTGGCTTCCTTGGAAGCTCACTTATCCCAGAACAACAAATTCCTGACAGGCGAGGCTGTCTCTATTCCATCATTGTCCAAAACACACAAATTTCTTCTAAATCTTATAACATTCACCAAAAACTTTAGAAAAAGGGATCTTTAGATTTGAGGGGAGGAGATAACTTAGTCTGTTCCAGGGTGTTACATAACATATCCAAAGCAATTAGATACATTTTCAACATTAAATTAATCTACTATTAAGTTCAAAATACATAATGCTAACTGTTGTGGCCCAGATGTTTGATTATGTAGGAAAGAAACTTGTGAGAAGAGAATTCAAGCTGTCAGGTAATTTTATACCAATACTTTTTAAAGAGTTAAAACTAAAAGAAAAGAAAAAGAAGGAAAATCTTCCTCAAATACATCCCCACAGCATTTCTGTAAGCTTCTACTTTAATTGCAAACACTGCTGTGAGCACTATCAATTTCAGACTTTCTCAACCAAAAACACTTTTAACCAAAGTGAAGTTAAGTCAAGGAACAGGGGAAAGAGTAAAGAAAACACTTCTTCTCATACTAAGAGTCATGTTGAGGACACATTTTCAGAAACAATTTCCATTTACATGAACCAATAGGCCACCAAAAAAAAGGCTGACTTTGAAGGGCTATCAGTGAAATCTTTTCTCATTGTATTACTGTTTGTAGATGTGCACACACCCCATGCTTAGAGATAGAGGAGACAACGATTAGTAAAAATTACTCAGTAACATGAAATATGTATAATAAATTAAAGATAAATCTGGAGTAAAAATTAACCATTAAATGAGATTAGCTTACAGGAAGAAAAGGGCATATTTGAAAGCCTGTTCATTTGCCTAAATCAGTCTCAATACTAGGAAAGGTGCCAGTCATCCCAGAAAAAAGAACATCAACAATTATACTTCTTAATGTATAGAAAGTAAAACACACAGAAAAACAAGTAATTTTCATATGAATCTGTTAACTAGTAAATAGCACCCTTCATGGCAGCCTCATCATGCATGGTAAATGTGGTCATGCATCTCAGAGGAATGTTTCTTTCACGCCTCCAATGTAGTCAGATGATGTACTGTCAAATTGTAATATAGCAAGAGCATTTCTGCAGGAAAAACCAGGGATCAAATGAGGGTCCCAGCCCTGTGCCTACCTGACATCAACCTATGTTTGATTTTTTTGGGATAGATGACAAATCTGCATATATTCATTCAGCCAAACAGTCTGTAAGTGTTGGGCAGGACAGAGCATCAGATAATATTTCAAGTGCTGGGCTGCTGTTATGCACCCTCTCTGCTCTAACAAGCTGGAGGTAGGCTGTTATTCACTCAGGAAACACAGAAACCTAAAGACAGCTTGACTCAAAGGCAATGCTACATCTTCAGGGATATGGCCAAAGGAGAGAATAGGTACCCTCCTTTGAACAGTGGTGCTTAAGAATATCATTTCTACCAACAGAAGTACAGTGGTTCCTGATTGTATTATGACTTGTGTGAGAATAAAGTTAAAGATACCATTTTCATTTGAAGACTGGAAGGGAACAAAATCTACTTAGAAACATAGACACATGGTTTAAAGGGGAACAATCTACAAAATCCCAAAAGATGGTGTTTCCTAGGAACATGCATAGTGAGCATCAGAGTTATAATGTCCATCCCTCACTGCTATAAATTCCCCCTGAAAGCCTGCTTACATTGAGCATCGTGTTAGCATCATTTCTTTAAGAAGCCTTCTCTAAACCCAAATGTCTTCTTACACATTCAAATAGTTCCCACAAGGTCATTGTCACAGTGTGGGTTACCTTGTGCATTGCCTATTTCTGTACTAGTTAGGACACAGTCAGCTGTAACAGCCAAGGAATCTAATAGATATGAAACAATGGTTTCCTTTCCTCACATACAGTAACTTTGCAGGAAATGTCAGTAATTAAAAGACTTCAGGAATTCAGGGATACCGATGAAGCTTTGAACATATGTCTTCTTGTCACCAGATGCCTGTCAACACTTCAAGTAGACATGTAAAGGAGCCAGAGAGATAGAGACAGACACAGAGACAGAGACAGAGACAGAGACAGAGAGGGGGGCATGAGTGAACATTATCAGTTTTGACTTCCTTTACCAGGACAAGAAAAGTGCCCTCAGGAGTCTTCTCAGAGAAGGTATTGATCTTGTGTCTCATTGGGCAGAACTGAGTCACATGGCCAACCCGACCTTCCAAATGAGCTGGGAAAGAAGGGGGCAGCATGGTGATAAATGGTTTTGTCTCAGTCTTGAATTTATGTTCATTGGGATTGGACATGCTATAGAGTAAGGAAAAAGGTAACGGGTTTGGTATTAAATGACTTACCTGTTTCTTAAATTCAACATAAGCTTCTTAGAATAGAAATCATGTCTGTTCCATTGGTTTGGTCTCCTGAGTTTGCCACAATTCCTGGTTCTAAGCAAGTAATGAGTAATGAAGGAAATAAACAAGGAATGAACAAAAAGATCCAAATGAGTAATGACTTTTAAGATGTCCATGATCATAATTCTTATATGATGACATAAGGTTAAAATTTATGCAGATTATGAACACATTATATTCAAAGATAGATCCCACTTTAGGCATTCAGTGGATGCTACTGATGTTGCTGATGCTGATTATGATGACTATGATGATGATGATGATGATGATGATGATGATAATGATGCTGCTGCTGCTAGTGATGATGATGAAATTCTTCACTACACTGCAGAAAAATCATGCCAACATCAAACTGTGGCAAATATGTTGAAAAGTAGTTTTATTCTATTTAATAGATATACTGTATGTTTCTGATCAAATCATAAGGACTTAACCACAAATAACACACTATACAGGATACTTTCTTGGCTGGAGAGATTGCCCAATGGTTAAGAACATGCACTTGCAGAAGACTTGAGTTGGATTCCCAGCACCCACCTCAGGTGGCTTACAACCACCTGTAGCTTGGGATCCAAGGGATCTGACATCTTCTTCTGGCTTCCGCAGACAACTGCACTCACTTGTACTTACTGAACCCATAGCTGGGTAGTATATAGTTAAAAAATAAAATACATTTTTAAAGAATCTGAATGCTGAGTTTTTAGGAACTTTTTCTTCTGAATCCAAAGAACAGTATGATGGGACTCGTGTAATCAGGCCTTGAAAACTTAACAGTCTAAATATACTGCTCAGGGAAATCTCCAAGCAGAATTACCATTTGTTTCTGAAAAGGGGGGTGAAAAGTATGACGATGAGACACATAATTTGTAGAAGCAATCAATGAAATGCAAGCTCTATATTGAATTTACACAGGAGCTTTCACAGAAGTTAAAGGAATTTTCTTTATGGATTTAATTAAAATGCAGCATAAGAGACCTTTCCAATCTTACTGTGCTGCAACTGTATTAAGACACATCAAAATATTTACATTTAAATATTTTATAATGCTATAGTTTAAAATATTAATGATACCAGAAGTAATCAGTGACATTTGTACAGCCTTTTCTACAGTCAGCTTGCAAGAAAGCAGGAGCCTCACCATGTTATTCCGAGTCAGCTGTTTAAAATGCAGCATCACAAATATGCCAGCTTGCCCATTTCTACAATTCTAATGAAAAGTCCTCTAAGAACTCAACTTCTCACAATTTGTTCTTACTCTGTTCTATGTAGCAACATAGACAGAAGAAAAAACAAAGAACTGTTCTCATATCATTAAGAGCCACTGCTGAGTTCAAATATGTTCTTTTTCATAGAGATAAATTTATTGAAGGGTTTCATTTTAAAAGTGTAGGAAAAGCAGGCATAAATCATAACACCTGAGTAAGTCAATAGTCAATGTTATTGGCATGGTCTACAGTCAAGAGATCTTTACAGAGGCCTCAGTACCATTTGGGGAAAATAGCAATGCAAAAATACTGCATTTATTCGTAACATAGCATTTATAACCATGAGATTCGTTTCCTAACATTTCTCTTTTGAAAACAATAGGAAATTGCTCTCTCTATGGTAATAGCTACAACTGTTCATCTACTGTCTTTTCTTTTTTTCTCTGTCACTGGTCAAAAAGGGTAAGGAAGATAGGACTCAAGTCCTCTTTATGAACAAGCCAAGTACAAGTCTTTCTGTGATGACAAACAAAGTGAGGACAATGAATGCTGCCAGCGTCACCTTCACATACACAAAGCGGTTGGTTACTCTTCTTTGTTCCTCAAAGAGCACTAACTGTTAAGGCTAATCATAAAGGAAGTTACTGATTAATGGCAACCAGGTGACGTGACAGGAATCCCACAAAACCTGCCGACTCCAGAGCAAACTCACTAAAGGACTTCAAATACTCAGCTACTGTCTGTTTTGTCTTCAGCAACAGAGAAACGCCACCGTGGTATTTTCACAGTCTTTTGAGAAGTTTAAAACACTCCATATTGCCTTCAAGTGAAGTTGTTTACAGAATGTTAAAATAGCAGTAGTCTTGATTCTAAGATTGAGATAGAAAACATACAGCTATGCGATAATATAAATTCCTTTCGGCAGGGGTTTTCTGATTTGCAAATAAAGAGCATATCAAGTTATGATGCCCCACAGAGAAGAAAAAAAATGAAATCTCATTTAGCCAACTCACAGGATGATAAAGCAGGAAGTTCTTTTCTTTCTGATCTTCCTGGGGCAGGTTTCAAATGCTCTTTGTAATTAGCAACCAAACTACCTCCCTAATCCTTCTTGAACTTCAGACAATATATTATAAATTTTCCTTCTCCTCTTGAGGAATGTTATTTCTTAAAGAACATTCCTCTTTTCCGTCTTGGAATTCAAAATGTTTGTCATGGAAGTTAGAGGTCAGCATGTACATGCTTCTTCAGGCAGAAGGAAAATGTCTGATATTTCTTTAAAATACAGTTAACCCATTATTTACAGTGCAATTTTTAGTTTTCTAAATATTCACATCACTGAAGCAACTAAAAAAGAAGCTTGACTTTTTAAATCATGTGGTCTAGACTAAAGTAAAAGGCACAGGCACCAATAAAACAAAAATCATAGACATATTATGTTACCCCAAATCCAGTTCTGTTTTAGGCCCTTAACAATAGAAGACATTCTACAGAATATGTATAATTTTTTCCATCTTTCAGAAATTTGCATTCAAAAACTCAGTGTCCTACAACAATCACTTTCCAAGCACCAAAGCAGATCCTGAAACTACTGGACAGTTTAGCGGGATCGTTGTGAACACTTTGAGACAGCCGAGTGCCATTTCACTTAGTTTTAGATCAGGTGACCCAAATTTAATAAATAAAAAGCTTCCAAGACAAAGGCCACACCTCATTCTTCTCTGTCCCAAAGCAATTCAATTCAAGAAGTATTTAACAAGAATATACTATTAATAAGTTTGTTGAAGTGTAAAATTGTGACCTGTTTCCAGGTATGTGATAATTGAATTGTTTAGATGAAGAAGGTACACGTACTTACTTATTCATGAAATACCAGATAACAATAACAAAACCATGATAGGCAAAAGTCTAAGAAGGCCCCATGCTCTCCAACACCTAGTTTTGCCCTATGATTATGTTGCATTAAATGATAAAATATTTTGCTGTAAAATTCGGGCTAGTAATCACTTGACCATTAAATGTGGAGATTACATAGATGGACCTAATTAGCCATTTAGTTCTCTAAAAGCAGAAGAATTTTCTCTAACGCATCAACAGAAGCAGCAGTTAGAAAGATTTCAAGTGGAAAGGATTTGACATTCCATATCAGCTTAGTGATGGATAGGGCAATGTAGAAACACAAGAAGCTTCTGGAATCTTAGGGATTCCTCTGACTGACAGCCAAAAGGGAAACAGGAGCTTTAGTCCTACAACTACAAGGAACTAAATTCTGCCAATAACCAAAATGAGCTCACAAGTAGTGCATCCACACAAAAGTCCGGACTGTTCAATCTTGTAGTTCAGCTGTGGGAGCCACTAACTTGAGATTACCTAGACTTAACCACAAAGCCACTAAATTTTTTTTAAAAAAGTGCTATGTTAAGCTGCTGAAAGTGTGGTGATTGTTATACAACAATAGGAAACTAGTATTATGAATGTACAATGAGCTACAGCTTAACAGCTTCTGAAATTTTTAAGACTTCAGCATTTCGTGTGGTTTTTTTTTTTTCCTTTTAGGCACAAGTGTGTAACCTCAGTCCTCTCCTGTGCTTCTAGGTAATCAAAGAAGTCACACTCGGACACTTAGCTAATCCATAAACTGTGCTGTAGAGAGTTTTCAGTAAAATTTGATTTGGGGCAGGTGTGGTTGTACAACCTATAATTCCAACATTTGGAAGGCTGAGATAAGAGGATCTCAAGTTCAAGGTCAGCATGGATTACACAGTGAGTTCCAAACTAGCCTGGGCTACATAATTGCAAGCACTTAAGCTTACCTCCTTCTGAATTAGTTTTAAAATAGCCCTGCAAGAAGGCCTTTATATGATCAGCCCTGACACATATCCAATATCACTGAAGACAGGGATAGTAAAATGCCCTTTTTGTAAAAACTTGTCTGCTCAGGATTTATATCAAGAATGGAACTGTATGAGGCTATTATTTTTAGTATTGCTAAAATTACTTCTTAGGAAATTATTTCAGTGGCTTCATCTCAGAATACAAAGGCCTTAATGTAGAAATATCATTTTATATTCTGCTGTTACACTGCTGGCTGGCCAGCAATTGGTTTGTTTATGATCATCTGAAAATACTAAAAACACTTTTCTCTCCTTTTGCCTTCAAGTGATTAGCTACTTTGCTTTGACATTTGAGTTTTTCACAAGATAAACATATGCAGAAAAATCAATTGTCTTGAAAAACGTTTGTTGCTTTAAAAGTAGAAATTGTTTTAAATACAATATTCTTCCAAAAATCTTTAGAAACTTTAATTTGTCTAATACCAATACAAACCTTGAAAATGTGTCACTCCAATTCTATCAGCTCCAAGCTTGTTTTTAAAATGCATTTATATATTTTTTCCCATCCTCTATAAATTCGTTCTAAAAAGTTAAGGGTAGCCTTAAACCTAAAAGAGTTTGCATTAACTGTCATATTTATAAAGATAAATTATTCAGAACAAACAAGAATAGGTGACCTCAAAATCACTTTTACAGAGAAAAATACATTAATTACAAACAGAAAATGCAGGACAGTTCCATATTTTCTCTTTGCTCATCCCAACCTACCAACTGGAGGTAACAAGACCTATCCAGCAGACCACAGAATGACAGAAGGAAGGCCAAATATATTGCAGATACTTTCAAGGCAGACACATACCTTATACATTCAACATAACTAGTTATTAGTAAATTGATATTAGAGTTATATATTATATACTGGAAAATCCAGGTCTTGAAATCTGACATTTTCTCAAAGTCAAGTTAAAACTGATTTCAAATCAATACTTATTGAGTACTTGAATGTAATATAATTGATTCAATATGATTAGTCTAACATATAAACCCACTTCTTGATCTTTAATCTATTATCATGACATGTATATTTGCTATGATACATGCCTTACACTTATTTTATCATTAATGATAATAACAACAGGAACCCTGGGAGACAAGGAATATTACAGGAAGTTAAGAATAAGTAAATAAATAAATAAGATATGGGAAGTTAACCCACCTCACAAGACTTGGTAAATAATAACTCTGGAATCTCAAGATATTCCTGAAACATACAAGATTGACAAGGGCCCTCCTCAAAGTTATATAAGAAACAAGTACTTCTGGGGAGAATAGACTCTCTCCATCCTGTAGAGTTACCTACAAGCTTGCACTAAGAGCTGCAGGGATGCACCTTTTAGGTGATGCAGCTGTTTTGAGTCCTCCATGTTCATATAAGTAGCTTCTCATACATGCTCCTGTAAGTAGCTTTTCAACCATAAGCCTATAGTAATCCCAATAAACGTATTTGCTTACCAAGTTAGACTTTGTTTTTATGGTCTGTAATTGATGCTCTGTCTAGAATAAAAGTCGCACAATACAAATAGCACCTGAACAAGGACAGACAGAATCAAAGATGAGTTTGGAGAGGAGTAGTTGCATGCCTCCTATAATGGGTACTGACACATTCAAGTAAGGCTGATCCATATGAGGGCATCCACAAAAGCAATCCCAACATGGTAACCTTTCCACAGATGGTACTGGATGATGTGCCTCCTTGCTATAATGGTTGTTACATGCTCCCTACGATGAGTGATAGGACATACAGTGAAGGCCAAGCCACCTT
>CABHPR010146651.1:1921-19508 GCA_902168415.1 Peromyscus melanophrys
ACACACACACACACACACACACACACACACACACACACACACACACACACAATTCTGCCTCAGTAATTTGTAGTTCTTTATCTAAAGGTGGAGCCCATCAGACTTCCCCCATGATCCATAGGTATGTCAACTCATATTGTCTTTAGTTCATCTTGTTCAAGTAATCAGTTTGTTTGTTTGTTTGTTTTTAACATTTCATGAGTGCAGCTTCCCTGGCATACATAGAAGTTATTATCTCAGAGTAGACATCAGGGTTCTCTGTTTCTTACAATCTTTATGGCCCCTCTTCCATGATGTACCCTGACCTTTAGGTGTAGGGGTTGTGTTGTAGATGTATCAGTTAGGAGTGGGACTCCATGGTCAACTGTTCTCTGTATTTTGACCAGTTGTGGATTTCTGTGATGGTCTCTATATGTTAAAAACAGAAACTTCTTTGAAGAGGAATAAGAGCTACACTTTTCTAGGGTACAAGGATAAGTACTAAGAATGCAGTGAGAATTTATACTGGTTTAAGAAAGCAGCAGTATTAACTTCTCTAGTATCCATGACCTCACCAGCCACAGGCAGTTGGCTAGGTTTCCAATACCAGGCATGAATTCCATCCTATTGACCAGGTCTTAAGTCCAATGAGACAAATGCTTAGCCCCACCCAAGACATAAGCTTCACTATTGCACGATTAGGGTTATGTTGGTGGAGAGTTCATCATTGTAATCCACAGACTTTGTAGCTGCAGAGGACTACTGTTAGTTTTCTCTCTGCAGCTTGTATAGCAAGCTTCAGATTCTGTGAGAGCTAGTCTTCAGAGAGGAAGTTCCAAGTTCAGTTCCTGCCTAGAACCTACAAGTCCTATGTCCAAAGTGTGTGGTGTCTTTAGCAATAGGGTCTTACCTTCACGCTCTAGGAGACAACCAAGAGATGCATCAATAGCCTATGGTTTGGGTGGGGAGGTGTCTCTTGTACTCTTCTGACCAACAACTCAAAGGAAGATTTCCCATGCCTGACCCTTGTTTTTCTGTTATTTTGTAGTTTCTGAAGGGAGCACTGTCATCCTATATGATATAACTTTCTTTAAACTCCTGCGTGTGTGTGTGTGTGTGTGTGTGTGTGTGTGTGTGTGTGTGTGAGAGAGAGAGAGAGAGAGAGAGAGAGAGAGAACCTATATACTCACATATAGTTATGTGTATTTTAATTAAGCATAAATTAATATCTTTCCAGGTGGTCTTTTCAAACATCCTTTGAACTTTAGTGTATTTATCCTTCCTCCTTCCCTTGCCCTCTGTATTAGCCTTCCTGCCGATTCCCAGTTGAAATCTTTCCCGTCTTTCTTTTCCATGGCACCTGTTCACTTTGCAGTGCTAGGAATAAATTCAGGCCCCTGCATACTCTAACAAGTGCTACTGAAATACATTCCAAGTCCCAGCATGGTCATTTGAAATTTTATGTTTCCATAACTAGAAGAAAACGAAGCCTAAAGTAGAAAATCAATATATTAATCTTAAATGCAATAACCTTTGCTCTTTAAACAATTTAAAAACTGAACATTTGAGTCAGAGACTAAGAAAATACATCTGAAAAAATATATATTCATTTCAGAGCCATCTTGAGTTCTCTATGTCCTATATCCAAAGTTTGTGGTGTCTTCTACAAGTTTTGCCATCTAGTTCTGGGGGCAATACCCCACTCCAAGGAAGAGAATATATGCTTGGTACCATATACATGTACAAAAACCTTGGCTGTGGAGGTCACAGGACCTAGAAGCATATAGTACTTCAAGTTTGCTAAATGGGCATGTAGTAAAACTATACATGACAAGTGACTATTGAATGGTCAGTCCTAAATATGCATCTCTAGTAGCCCCTCTAAAACCTAAGGAATGACATGGAAGAGGATATGAAAAGACTGAAAAGATAATGGAAAGGTATGTCTTTTGCCTATGACATGGACATTAACACTCACAAGCATACACATGGTCATCGCACTCACAGTACACACATGGCCATTGCACTCATAAGTACACACTTGGTCATTGCACTCATGAGCATACACGTAACCATCGTACTCATGAATACACACCACTTGCAAAAGACACACACCAAAACAAAACAAACAGCGGCCACAAACAAAAACAAAAAATACATCAGAGCAGTCGGTAGACTAGCTGAAAGGAAGTGGGGGAGCAGAAGTGGGAGAAGGATAGGAGTAGTGGGGGTAGATACAGCCACAGTGCACTGTCTGCCATGTATATGTGCACGAAAACATGAAAAATAAAAAAAAATCATGAATAAAACATGTATACCCAGGATTTGTAATCAACCTTTGTAACTCAACAATGAAATAAGCCAAATAGAAAAACAAGAGACTTAATCAGTACAATCAACTGTGTTAATAGGAAAAAAAATCAGCAAAGAATTAGAGGAATATGAACAGACTTCATTAAAGAAGATATGTAGATGACAAAAGGTGAAAATATGCCCAATGTCATTAGTCATTCGGGAAAAAAATGTAAATTAAAACCACAGTTCGATACTCACATTCATCTTCAAGTTCAATGCCCAGTCTTCTACAGAAGTGGATGCTCTTGCATTAGGTTCATCCAGTATATCTCACACTGCAGAATTATACTCTCAACTTCCTTATTTCTAACTCATACCTTGTTTAAATTTTCCTGACTCTACTAACCAATGTTTCCTCAACAATGATAGACATATGCTATTTGTGGCTATCTGTGCTCTGAGCTGTGCAATTCATGAGTTGGTTTTTAATCAATTGGTTTTTCTTCTCACAAGTTGTATTTTTCCTTCTTATATGCATGCCAGTCACATTTTATTGGATGTCAAAACCACAAATTTACCTTTCCCATAGACTGAATGATTTCATATTCTATACACATTCTTGACCTTTGTTTAGAAGATCATGGTGTTTATTCTTCAGATTGTGTTAAACAAATTTCAAGACTGTTTTTAGCTATGTAACTATTTTAATTGTCTATGTCAAAATAATAAAAATTTTAATAATATTGTATGTTTGTATTGAAGTAGACATATAAATACTGTTGTGTGTATGTAGATAGCATACATGTAAATATCATATTACTTGTAGTCTTGATTTAATATTTATTATAGAAATTGAAATTCTCATTCTGCTAAACAATATTTTTATTTTTTATAATATATTCAATAAATACAAAACATCTGCAATTTAGCCAATTTTGAATTGTAGGGCATTTAGATTCTATTATCTCAAACCAAACCTCTGTTACTGCCATTAATGTGTGTGTAACACAGTACTTTCCCTCAATTCTTATCTCTGAGATACTAAATGAAATACTAAATAACTTTCCCCAAGGATTAATCTGAGGATGAACGTGGATGTAATGAGCAAAGTCTAGTTTATGTGCAAGAGCTCAGTAAATAATGTCAAGTTTAAAGATGGGTAGAACACTTCAAAAGAGTCTCAGATAATAAAATATTTCATCAAACTCAAGAAAGAATAATTAAGGCATTGTTCAGAAAATGACATCAGACAAAGAAATGAGTGCGAGATGATGAGTGAAGAGGATTTCAGAAGGTCTGTGGTCTCAAGATCACACTTGAGTTCTTTGTTCTCAGATATCCTTCAGTCCTTCACTCTGTCATTTTGAAAATAAGTGCTTAGGAGGGGATAATAGGTTTGTATTCTGCTGTCTGCTGTCTTATGCATGCTATTGAGGACAGCAGTTAAGACTCCCAAGGCTTCAATGTTTGGTCAAATGAAATGTAGTTTTCCCTTACACCTAATTATGAGTGATTCAAGGTAACAATGCTGCCCTGTGTCACGAGGTCTCACTCAAACATTGTAACATATGTACACTCTGCTGAACTAACCAGAAACCATAGACACACAAGTAACAATCTTTTACTTTGCTGGGTCACAAAACAAAAGGAAGAGACAAGAATCTATGAGAGACTTTGGGGAGAGGAGGGAGGGCAAGGTGGACAGGCATGGTAGGGTGGTGGTAGATGGGAGTACTCAGTATGCAAAGAACACATATGTGAAATTGTAAAAGAATAATAAAGATAATTAATAGCACATGATTTATTCAGAGGAAATTAGTTCAAATAACAATGGCTGAAACTTTGAGAAAGAAAATGAGATACCAGCAAATAAGTTTTATTTTTATGGTGCAGAATCTCAGAGTATATGCTCTGCCTAATGCATGTTATAGTACTCACATCCATTCATACTGGCAAAAGACAAGGTTATATTAATCAAAAGTCAGTAGCAGACAACAGGGATCACTTTAACAGACATATGCAGAAGAGGATTTCAACTGGAACATAGAAATCATGGAATACTTTAGAAATATCATTAAAAATGAGAGAAATGTGCTATGGACCAGACATCTAAGAATAAGCCCTCAAGGTCAGAATGAGAATGCCTCAGTTGTAGTTGTGGGGTCTTCCCTAACCAATGTAGGAAAATGCTAAATGGAGAAGCTCCTGACCACAGAGCCATGGTGTATCTTACTTGAACAGGAAGGCTGACACCTCCATTAGAGAAAACCATGGACTCGGGAAGTATCTGCTGATGAAACATTGCCTTAACCATGATCTCAGCCAAATAAATGATTTTCAAAGATAGTAAACCTATCTATTCTAGTCGAATTCAAAACTTGGTTCACACAAATGCCACAAATTAGCACAACTTAAATCATCTGTACCCACAGCCACATAAAAGACCAGAAATGAATTTTTGGTTTTATTTTCTAAACTGTAGAACACATTCTAGAAGAAACTGTACATGTTGACAGAGTCAGTCTACAGTATTTTTCAGTATCCAGTATGGAAAATAGAAAAGAACTAGATTTTATGTATCTGGTCAGTTTACATATTACATTATATTGGTCAGTTTACATACTACCTTATACTGGTCAGTTTACATATTACATTATTATAAGATGAATTGCTAAACAGTTTTATTAATAAAAAAAAAACCCAGAGGGGCTGGAGAGATGGCTCAGAGGTTAAGAGCACTTGATGGCTCTTCCAGAGGTCCTGAGTTCAATTCCCAGCAACCACATGGTGGCTCACAACCATCTGTAATGAGATCTGGTGCCCTCTTCTGGCCTGCAGTCATATATGCTGTATACATAATAAATAAATCTAAAAAAAAAATGTTTAAAAAAAAAACAAGATGTGGAAATAAGAGGAACAGGGCCACAAGGAAAGACGTCAAAAAAGGTATACGGAAAAAGAGAGAGATAAGAGCTTGGAGACAAAGGATGGATGGATTGATTTAGGTTGGGAGAAGCTGGCTACAGCATCGGGGTTTCTCTGCCTTCCTTGGGAATCCGAGGTTTGGATCGATCCTTCCCGCGCGGTCTCCCCCGGGCCTGCGGGTGAGCGGATCGCCAGGCGCTCGGGTGAGAGGCGCGGTGCAAGTGGTCCTGGCGAGCACAGGGAAGGAGCAGCGGCCGGACACCCCGGGTGACCCTTTGGGGTGCGACAGAGCTGGGTGAACGCTACAAGGTTCAGTGAAGCCCGAACCCGCACAGTGGATGCTAATCACCTTGCTGATTGCTTCTCAATTGGGAACTGGTGGAGAGCACAGCGCGGGGCAGGTGCGCTCTGCAAGACCTGGGCTCCGCGCAGCAGCGAGGGAGGACGCCGCGGTGCTCGCTGGAACCTGAAGGATTGAGGAGCCAGAGAAGGAGGAGGACATCAGGGGCCAGCCATCCAGCTATACAGCAAGCCACGGAGTAAGAGGTGTCTTTGGATCCTGTATTTCAAGAAGCTCTCAAAAGAACTTATCAAGACCACCCAACCACCAAACCAGATCACCAGAATTGTTAAGTATACACCTCCCTGACTGAGAACAGGAGTGGTCAGCTTCCCCAGGGAACCAGATTTTTAGTTTCTCATTTCCTGGTGCTTGAAGTTTCTCATTTCTGAGGCTTGGAGGTGTAGGCCTGAAGGGTTAGGGTCTTACACCATCTGCACTGAGCAGAGAAAGAGATGAGCAGACGCCAGCGGAAAAATACAGGCAACAACATAAAGACCTATATGACAACACCAGAACCTACCGACCCTACAATTGCAAGTCCTGAACATACCAAGGCAGAAGAAACAGAAGAAATCAATCCTAAAAATGACTTTAAGAAGATGATAGAGGCCTTTAAAGAAAAAATAAAAAATATCCTTAAAGAGGAAATAAATTTCCTCAAAGAGGAAATGAAAATCTCCATTAAAGAGGAAATAAAAAATTCCCTTAAAGAGGAAATGAAAAACTCCATTAAAGAGGAAATAAAAAATTTCCTTAAAGAGGAAATGAAAAACTCCATTAAAGAGGAAATAAAAAATTCCTTTAAAGAGAAAATGAAAAACTCCATTAAAGAAGAAATAAAAAATTCTCTTAAAGAGGAAATGAAAAACTCCATTAAAGAGGAAATGAAAAACTTCCTTAAAGAGGAAATAAAAAATTCCCTTAAAGAGATGGAAGAAAAAATGAACAAAAAATTGGAAGAAAGCAAAGAAAGCCAAGAAAAAATAATTAAACAGATGAAAGAAACATTCCAAGATCTGAAAAAAGAAATTGAGACAACAAAGAAAATACAAGCTGAGGGAATGCTGGAAATAGAAACCCTGACTAAACGAACAGGAACTACAGAAACAAGTATAACCAACCGAATACAAGAGATGGAACAGAGAATCTCTGACACTGAAGACACAATAGAGAAAATAGATTCGTCAGTCAAAGAAAACACTAAAGACAAAAAAGTTGTAACACAAAACGTCCAAAAAATCTGGGACACCATGAAAAGACCAAACCTAAGAATAGGGATAGAAGAAGGAGAAGAATACCAACTCAAAGGCACAGAAAATATATTCAACAAAATCATAGAAGAAAACTTTCCTAACCTAAAGAAAGAAATACCTATGAAGATACAAGAAGCTTACAGAACACCAAATAGGATGGACCCAAAAAGAAAGTCCTCTCGCCACATAATAATCAAAACATTAAACATACAGATCAAAGAAAAAATATTAAGAGCTGCAAAGGAGAAAGACCAAGTAAAATATAAAGGCAAACCTATCAGAATAACACCAGACTTCTCAATAGAGACTATGAAAGCTAGAAGGTCCTGGACAAATGTTATGCAGACACTAAGAGACCACCGATGCCAACCTAGACTATTATACCCAGCGAAACTCTCAATCACCATAGGTGGAGTAAACAAAATATTCCATGATAAAACCAGATTTAATCAATACCTATCCACAAACCCAGCCTTACAGAAAGCACTAGAAGGAAAAATCCAACCTAAAGAAGCTAAACACACCCATGAAAACTCGGGCAATAGAGAAACCCACACCAACATCTGAAGAAATAGAAGGGACAAATTTCTCCCCAGAAAATGCATGATCTGTGAAAGCTGCTAAGAGTTTAAGGCAGATTCGGGGAGAAAGAAAGCCCCCAACTCCAAAGGCAGCAAGCAGAGGAGCAGAGCAGCCTGGGATGTCTGGGGCTCTGCATCTGGGGGGAAGGGACCGTGCAGGGTGAGAGTGGAATCAGTGGGAGAGGGGTTTCTCTGAAGGAACTGTGGAAGGGCTGTTGTGGGTGCTTTTGTTTTTCACTGACTGGCTGGGACGGACGCAGGCCCCGAGGAAAGTTCCTGTCAGAGGTTGCCCACCTTAGTGCGCGCTGGCGGGGCGGGTGCATTTCTGATTTGGGGACTTCACCCCGAGAATGTTACAGCCCCTAGTAACAAGTATTACAACTCTATAACGACAATACTCACTAAATCCCAGTATTGTATAGCAAAGCTGACTATAAGCTCTAAACTTTAGAAATGATGTATGTACTTTCTGTCTAGTTAAGAGAATCTTTCTAATAGAGATAGTGATAATAATTAAGAGTAAGAAGTAGAAAAAGATGAAAATAAGATATGTGAGTTTGTAAAAATTCTGTCTTGTTAGATCTGTGTTAAGAAATCTTTAGGTGTTTACTAAGTTAAATATATGCTAATGGTAGCCCTATATAAGTTTGTAAAATAGATCCATAGAGTTCCTTTAAAAATATAAGCTTGCAAGAAGAATCTAAGGCAGTCCTAAAACATACAGTAATAAGCTTGTAAGAAGTAAAGATACTAGTTGTAAATGTAAGTTTAAATAAGAATTAAGAAGATGGAATGAATATAAGAAGTATATAAGAAGTAATAAGAAATATATCTGCTAAAGTAGTTCCTTTACTTTTTTTTTTTGAACTTCTTGAACTTAATGAGAAAACCACGAAAGGGATTTTGGTTGTGGATTTGTCATATTTGGAAGGCTAGTATCAGAGTTTATCATTTGAATTTTGAGACTTAAGAAATGAAGTGCATAATGGAGATTTCATTGCAATGGGACAATTTCGAGTTTATAGTGATGACCTAGGAACTGTGTGCTGGAACTGGGTTGAGAGTGGAATTGTTTAGGTGAAGAAATTTATTGTTTCTATCTTCCTTGACTCAGGATGCAGATTTGTGTATGCATGTATGCTGGTGAATCATGTATTGTTCTGTGTTGAAAATGCAATTGCTTTGTGGAAAAAAATAAATAAATAAACTTAAAATAAAATTAAAAAAAAAAACAGAGCCAGATATTGGGGTAAAAACTGAGAGATCAGAAAAGCAGAAAGAAGTCAGCCACGTTCTTACCACTTGAAAATCCTCAGCCAAAGAGACCTACTTCCCGTATACTCATGCCTATATGCCTTTCTGTTCTGCATCTCACTTCCTCTCTCCACCCAGCTACATCACTTCCTGTCTGTACAGACCACCAGGCCTCTATGGTTCGTGCTAGGATTAAAGGCATGTGCTACCATTGCCTGACTTCTGTGTTTAATATAGTGGCTGGCTTTTTCCTCTGATCCTCAGATAAGCTTTATTAGGGTGCACAATATATTAGGAGACACAATATATCACCACTCATTATATTTCCACTACAGTGCTGGAGATTGAATCCATGGCCTCATACATGTTAGGCAACTGCTTTACAACTGAGTTACATTCCTACCTGCCTCCAGGCTATATTCTACTAAACAGGATCTCCCACTTAAAAACCAAAAGCAAACACTCGATTCAATCAATAAAACACTTTATTGGGTTTAATCTAACTTGAATTACATTTTCTGTCACTTGCCAGAGTCATAATTGATAAAATGTCAAGTTTCTTTACAACATTGATATGTTATGATTCATTTTACTTTACTAAAGAGATTTTTCATCAATGACTTGGTAGGAGGGAAATACAACATTAAACAAGAAGATGCAGTTCAGACTTAGGAACAACATTCTCTTCTTTCTTTTTATCCTACAACCATCCCTTGGAGAAACCAGTGTCCTAAACTGGCCAAAGGGCATTCAGTTTGGCAGATTTAGAAAATGTACATACATGCTTACTGACCTGGTAAGAAATCTGTAGGACCAATCTGTCCTGGCTGAAAGATGTGCTGGGGCAATGGTGGCATAGAACTTGTGGGAATGGCCAATCAATGTCTGATTTAACTTGAGGCCAATGTCCTACGCTGCTTGGATAGCCAGAGACTGGAGACTGTATATCATAGAGACCTAGCACAGAATCAAACATGACTGGCCCCTCCCCCAAAAATCAATGAAATGATTCCTAATGGTATTCTGCTATACTCATAGATTGGTGTCTTGTCCACTCATCATCAAAGAGGCTTCCTCCAGCAGCAGATGGGAGCAAGTGCAGAGACCCACGGCCAGACATTATGCAGAGAATCTAAATTGGGGGTCTCTATTAGGTCCTCCCCTTATAGCTCTGGGAACTCTGTGGAAGATGGGGAGAAAAGATTCTAAAAGTCAGAGCAGATAGAGGACACCAGAAGAAAAGGCCCACTGAATCAACTAAGCGGGGATCATATGGGCTCACAGAGACTGAAGTAGCAAACACAGGGCCTACAAGAGTCTGAACCAGGTCCTCAGGATACATATTATGGCTGTTAGTTTGGTAGTTTTATGGGAGCTGGTGTATCTCTTACTCTTTTGTCTGCTCCTGGGACTCTTTTCTGCCTATTGGATTGTCTTGTCCAGCCTCACTATGAGGGCCTTTGCCTTATCTTATTGTATCTTGTTTTGTCATGTTTGGTTGTTGTCTTTTGGAGGCTCACTCTTGTCTGAAAGGAAATGGGGGCGGTGAGGTAGAGGTGGGCAATAGATCTCAAGGAGAGGGGAGCTAGGAGAAGTGGAGGGAGGGGATACTGTAGTCAGGATGTATTGTATGAGAGAAGAATTTATTTTCAATTAAAAAAAAACAAACTTCGTAGGGTGATCTAACAGGTGAAAGTTCAGTAGAATGAGTCAGGATGTATTGACAAAGGCATAATTGAATCAAAGTCTCCTTGCTTGGGTGAGGGGATGAAGACTTTCTGGTAAGAGATCAGTGCCCAGTATGATGGTTAAGTTTGGCAGAAATAAAGGATATTCCTTCTCAAAGTATAAATAGACAATCAGTATTTACTTACCAATCCCCTATTCTTTGGATAAATCCAAATAGTCCATAACGAAAATTATACAAAGTTCAGAGACTGTACAGATACATTTAAAGTCACTGACAAAGGTCTGTAAGGCACCAGTTCCCTCCACTGGGGAAGAACAGATGGTTTTGAAAAACATGTTGTAGGAAAACTCTAAAATATTTCTATTTGGGAAGAATCTCTTCAGGGAGCAGAAAGTTACTCTGTTGCTTAAATGCACATGGCATTTTCCCTTGCTAGCATTCATTACAGCTTTGCATAATGATTTGTGTGATTACTTGCTCACTGCCATGTCCCATGACAAACAGCGGGTTCTATGGAAGCAAGGATGTTAAAAAAACCTCTCTAATGTCTGAAACCCCAGAAGTAACAGAGCCTTGCAAGTGCAAGAATCATTGGATAAGCACTTTTTAGTATAATTGGATGTGATAAAATTATTGTCAGGATGACTTTCCAACTTTCCCCATTTTCCTCAAATCTACCTTCTAGCAATATGATTCTCATATCTTAAATTCATATCTTCTAAATTAGTATCCTTACTACCTAATACAAAGCTAAAACATAGAAACGTAGCTGAACAGTACTACTATGCTTAGCAGGCTGGAGAGATGGCCCAGTGGTTAAAAGCCTGTACTGTTCTTGCAGGGGACCCAGGTTCGGTTCCCAGCACCTGTGTCAGCTGCCTGTAATTCCAGCTCCAGAAGAATCCAATACCTTTGGGCTGCACAGATACCTGCTCTCATGTCCGCAGACTCCACACAGACAAAGAACACACATGCATGACTAAAAATGCTTTACATTTTTATAGTACTATGCTTGTCATTGTGCCTGATATATATAATACTATGCATTGTCATTGAGCATGGATAACTACTATTAATGTGCGCTTCCTATGTATCTGCTATGAAGGTAATGACTTTAAACAGAAAATGTAGTTTTACCATTAACACATAACCATTTTACCCAATGAGCAGACTAAGGCCCAGAGAACTTAAATAACTTGTTAGAAGCTGACAGAGCTAATATATGATCCAAGGTCCTTTTAATTTCAAGCAAGAGTCATTCCCAGGTTGACTGGACACATCATTCCCCAGAATGGATGGGTCTCCAGATTCTTTTCCCTCTAATTTAACCACGGAGAAGTTTGGTGAGTTCTATTTCATCTCTGGCCACAACAGTTTTCAAATGTGATTTCTAGCAGTATAGTAATTGTCTCCAAATCCTATTACAACCAAGCAATTTGGACAAACCAAGAAGTTGAATCCAATGGGATTTTATGTGACCTTGCCTACTGTACAACTCTCTCTAAAAGACAAGATAGACGATGTGTGCACTGGCTATGGGTCTCACACCTCCATTTCTGGAAGAGCTGCTTTATTTTCACTCTAAATCTTTAAAGCCTGCTTTGTGGAGTCATTGCAAACACTCCTGGGCTTGTTTTGTTTCCAGAGCAGATTGGTGGGCTGTGTTTCTAAAGCCATGATCTCCCTGAGGTTCCCCATCCCTTCGTTATACAGCACAGTAAGAGCCGAACATTTTTTATATTTAATTTTCCAATGGCAATGACAGTCTAGACAACGCAGATGAAATATGCCTTTGAATTACTAGGTGGTTCCACAGGAGGTAGAGACATATTATGTTTTGATGCAGACATGCTCTTTAAAAGCAAGATGCAGCAATCTCATTTTTTTTAAGCACCTGGTGAGATGGCAGAATAGAATTGTAACTTTCAAGACATTATAATTAAAAGTAAAGGCTGTAGTAACAGGGCTTATTTTTTTCCAGAATAAGCTTTCCTCTGCTTTCTAACTTCTGAGACTCATGGGGTTGAATCCCCGGAGCTCTGTCAATAATGTGCCTCACTACCAAATGTGAAGCGTCCACTCAGCTGTAACAGAGCACGTTAGCATAACATTTGCACAAGCTTCCAAGGGATCAGAAGAAGTAGAGAGATTTGTATTAGCATTTTGAAGATTGTGATTAAGGTTTTGTTAAAAAAAAAAAAGAAAGAAAGAAAAGTAAAGAATACTTATGTGGGAACCATTTGAAGTCAGAATAAGATTCTCTCTCAACTATTTCACCTAGCAAACAGCTGCAAAACATATTCCCCTGCAGAAGAGCCACCAGAGACACACAAAAAAAGAGTGTGTATTATTTAATCTACCTAGCTTCAGATTTGTAGTCTTATGTGGGACTAATCTATACATGGGAAAAGATAGATTACATATAGCATCTGTTATGTGAGGATAGTCAACGTGAATGTATTAAGAAATGCCTGAGGGATAGGGAAAAAGCACACCTCTGGATGTCCATGATGGTCTTTCCAGAGATAATTAGATACTGAGGGATATTTCCTAATTAATGAATCAATCTTTTCATAGATTCGCAATGTAATTGGGAGGGGTGATTAAAAGGTAGGAGGTGGTGTATATTGGAGGAAAGAGGTCCCTAAGCCTCCTATAAGCTTCCTTCCTATACCCCATACATTTCTTTCTGTTCACTATAAAGAACCTCTCTCTATTAAACACTCATTCTGTTCAGATGCTCTGCCTCACAACAGACCCAGAAACAGAGAACCAAGTGATGAAGAACTGAGCCCTCTGAAACATGAGCCAAATGTTTAATCCCTCGCTGAGGAGGGCTCAGGTATTTGTTTAAAGGAACAAGAAAAATAACTCTCTTAGTTACTCTTCTATTGCTACAAAGAGACTTCATAACCAATTTTTGAAGGAATTATAAAATAAACAGCTGTTTTGCCTTCTTCCTCTTCAACCATGTTGCTTCTGAAATAACTATTCTAATGCAAAAATGATTGTGATATTTTCATGATTGATAGTTTTTATAAGAAATTTTTATCTTTATTTTAGGTGTATGAGTGTTTTTTGCGTGCGTGTGTGTCTGTGTAACAAGTACACGTCTGGTGCCTTCAGAACCCAGAAGAACTAAAGATTGTATAGTTACCCAAATTTGTGTGTCTGAATTATCTACCTCACTTTGATGAATACATTTAAATTCCTCTTGTTCTGTTTTGGTATAGCCTGCATCGCTAACTTTGAACTCAGGAAAAGAGACTCACAACTCATCAGCAAAAGCCCATGTGCCAGTAGAAGCACTTGAGTTTTGTAATTTACACAAGTAGTTACTAAGCCAGTGGAATACTGGTGGACATGGGTTAAGGGTTTGGAAAACGGTTCCAAAATCTCTTGAGATAGCCCCATAAGCAGAGATTCTACACTTATGACTGCTGCTGGAGGAGTTAAAATAAGCTATAACAATTTAAATGTAGATCCTAAGATGGTCCACTATGAGCGAATTGGAAATGGCCAACCTCCACTGGCTTAAAATATAGAGGAATGGTTTCAAGACTTAGGAGACAGAAGTCTGTGTCAATGAAGAAGCATTCACCCACGTTGGGAGAGTCCAGAGAGCAAGGCTTTCATTATTACTTTGATAGATAAATAAATACTAGTATCTTTAAAGTCCCATGATTCTGCCATATTTACACTAAGAATTGCAACCAAATGCATTAGAGAATTAGGGGTATGTATCAGCATAATAGGGGCTGTAATAGCTTTCCAACTGTCAGAGTAAGAGTGGATGAAATTAGTGTAGTGGACAGCAGAATCAAAATAAAGTCATATAATTGTCTGACTCATGCAGCCCTGTGGCACTCACCATTTAATCATATGTTCTGAAAAAGGAATAGCAAAAAGGACTAGTATATTCTTACCTGAGCAACACACGCAGAAAGTCCTTGAGCAGGTAAACAAAAGCCTAATTTAAATTATAACAGAGTTAAGACCTCCTTATAAATTCCAAGACTTGAGCCAGTTTACAAGTCCAGAACCTCTTGAATAAAAGGGAGCTTTGGTCTCCTAGTGAAAGTTCATGAGTACATAAAAGAAAGTGCCCTTTCACCTATAATTCTGCATAGGATGTAGCCTTTTAGTGTGGTAAGTGTGCATTTTAGGAAAGGGAATAATGCAAACTTTGAGACTCATGGATACTGATTTTGATCCCAAATGTCACTGTGGTCCTCCCATCAGTAAAGCTATTTATGAAAAGGAGATCATCAGCAGAGCCTTAGCTCAGATTCAACTCACCAAGAATAGAGGTCCTTAAACTCATCCTGTGGTGATATTCCAAGTTTCAAAATACATAATTTGAATACATGTACTTCGCTGGCAGATTCTAAATATCATTGTTCTGACCTACGAAGTGAGAACTATTATCATGGAAAATGCCAAATGGAAGTCACTGGAGCTGCCTCCACCTAGGAAAATAGTAAATCAAAGAACAACATCATATCCACGGAGGGGCTGAAGGGATTAGTGCCACCATGAAAGACCCGATACAGCAGTGGCGATTCCCATAATGTTCCCACTTAACTCTCTTATTTGTTCTGTTCAGAAGACAGAGGAATTTCACAGAAGCAGATTATCATAAATTTAAACAAGCAATGCCTCCAATTCCAGTTGTTGCACCAAGCACTGAAGACGATATTCGCTTGAAAGCTTTAGATGTGTTCATATCAAAGTATTCCGGCCACAGTCCTTTGAGACAAATAAGATTAAAACTCTCACATTTTAAAATGTGAGTACTAGGGTTCTGCAGATTTGAGCAAGTCTCACTCAGGGTTGACAAGAGTACGTGAAGAAACCAAAGTTAAACCTGGGTTTTGCTGGAATTCTGTGATCGTAATTTTGTCTCTATATTGCCTCATTCCTCTCACTAAATACAACTGGATATATTCTGATGCGTTTTTATTTGAAAATTAGTGTCTTTATCTCACTATAACATTATAATACAAAAATTAAATATCATAGCAAGGCTGTCCTGTTTTTCTTTGTACTCCACAGTGTATAATATATTGTCATTATACTTACTATGTTTTCATAAAATATTACTGATAGATGATGTCTCAATTAGGGTTTACTATTGCTGTGAAAAGACACTATGATCATGGCAACTCTTATAAAGAAAATATTTAATTGAGGAGTCTTGCTTACAGTTCAGAGGTTTTTAGTCCATTATGCTGGGGACATGGAGGCATGCAGGCAGGCATGGTGCTGGAGAAATAGCCAAGTTCCTACATCTTGCAGGCAACAGGAAGTTGACTGACACACACTGGGCAGTATCTTGAGTATATGAAACCTCAAAGTCGATCCCCACAGTGACACATTTCCTCCAACAAAGCCACACCTCATAATAGTGCCACTCCCTATGAGATTATGAGATAATGGGGGCCAATTACAACCAAACTACCACAGATGAAATGCAGAGATCACAATTGTCAGCATACATAACTTTGCACAGTAGCTACAATACCTGATAGCTACTCTTTTTCTTACATGTAAGGGCTGAGATCTCTTTTGCCAATTAAAGTGAAGTTTTGCCTTCATTCAGGCTGATTGACCATTTTTTAAGTCCTTCATTATACTTTTTATGCTGGGACAGCTTGGCATACAATTTTTTATAGCAAGAGAAAGAGAGATTTTCATGTCCCTACTATTGTTTATTTAATTACCCATATTAAAAATATCTGACTTAAATGTATGGGTGGCATTCACACCAATCCCAACAAACAGATTGGAAAGGGCCAATTAGGACTACTTTCTCCTAGGCACCAGCAAGCATTTGCTCAGGAGGATTTAAAATTTCTCAGGGGATAAGAAGAGGAAAAGAAAGCAGAAAAAAAATCGGTTCTGCTACTCTCTGGCAGAAATTCAAAGGGAAAAAAATATCCTTCTTATGCTGAGCTCCATCCCTAGATCCTTCTTGATTTTATAAAATGAACTTAAGGGTCCCTTCTAGTTTCCCCCCTCTTTTCATGCCTTAGGAAGCTCAGGGAAATTAAATAAAGCCTGGAATAAGCTTCAAGTGATGTATAAGGAAGAATTAAAATAGAGACTGAAAATAATCAGCTCTGTGCCTCACGTCACCTTCTTTATCTGGTCCTCCTACTTCCTTATGACTGATGCCTGCTCCTCCACATGGTGCTCATCTTTTCCTCTGACCTACAATGTCTCTTCTTTCCTTCATCATGCAAACTTCTTGGTCCAAATCAAATTTTACATCCCTTACTAAACTCTTTCATGCCCACCTCTCCAAGGCAAAGTCAGTTACTTCTGACTGACTCTACTCTGGGGCTCTGCATGCTATTTTAATGCTTCTGTTTTCTAAGTAGTCACTTGCATTTCTGTTCTGTGGTATTCCAAACTTTCATTTGTCCTCTGTCAAATGAGCTATCTGCATATACAGGCTTAGAAACTTCTATAAGCCTGTGGATTTTGTCCCTAGTTTTCCTGGAGAAGGAACAATAGGTAAAGCAACAGTTATCAACCAAGGTTCTCCAAAAATATTTGGTTATATCTGGAGACAGTTTTGGTTGTGGTAACTGGGGTGATGCCACCGTTATTAAATATCATACAGGGCACAAACAACCTCCACAACAAATAATTGCCTTATCCCAAATGTCAATGGAGCCAAGGTTGAGCAAGCTTGGTCAGGAGTGAACACAGCTGGTGTGAGAATCCAGTGTGTGTAACTGCAACAGTCAATTTCCAGAGCAGCTGATAGCACACATTGTGAAATGTATACAACAGCAACCAAGATTCACTTATAAGCCACGGCTCATTTGAGCAGTCAGCCAACTACTTTAGCTGTCATTGGAAGATTTTGTTTTGAGATCCATAAAATCCAACTCAGACCTCAAAAGCTGAAATCATTGACTCACAGTACCAATCCCCTTTATTTCTTTATGATATTTACACCTGTTGCTTCCATGTGGTTTTGATGAAGTCTAGTTTTCATTAAATTCAAATTTCTCGGATGGTGACTGGACTTAATCCTTCTCCTTGACACAAGCTCCCTGGGAAGGTTGCTGTGTTCCTCTTTCAGAGCTCTGTATTCCGAAAAGGATCAGACAATGGTATACCTCTAAGGAAGAATATTATTTGCAAATATTTTTCTCCTTTTGTGAGTTGTTGACTCAGTTTCTTTTTTACATAGCTGGGTTACTTTTCCGTGTGTGTGTGTGTGTGCCTGTGTGTGTGTGTGTGTGTGCGTGTG
>CABHPR010146652.1:1394-28874 GCA_902168415.1 Peromyscus melanophrys
TGTGTTTATATATATATTTACATATATTTAACATAAGATGTTTTGTTTCACAAGATAAATCAAATTTCCATGCTCTAAATCTTCTTAAAAATTGACATTATTTTTATTATTCATGTTATAGACAAACTCATCTCACAATTAGAAATGGTACATGAACTTGTCTGTCATAAACCATATGATGGGCAGACATGTTTTGTCCTCCTTTTGAGAAGCTGACTGGAAGAAGCTGAATTTTATTTTTGTTAAATTTGTAGCATTATGACATTCCTTCATTAATTATAGCATAGTCAACTTATATCCTTAAATTGCAATGAAATAAAATATCTTACAAGAGTGTCCTAGACATGAATACCACGATATGAAGAGTCTTAGAATGTATTAATTTTTCTCTTCCTATAGTGGTGGCTTTCAGGTCACATTGTCTTGACCTGTTAATATTTAAGTTTAGTAATTCATCAAGAAGAGAGTACAAAATATGCACTATTTTTTTTTACAAAGAAGCCAAAAGTGTACAATGGAAAAAAGAAAGCATCTTCAACAAATGGTGCTGGTATAACTGGATATCAACATGTAGAAGGCTGCAAATAGACCCATATCTATCACTATGCACAAAACTTTAGTCCAAGTGGATCAAGGACCTCAACATAAATCCAGCTACTCTGAACCTGCTAGAAGAGAAAGTAGGAAGTAGTCTTGAATGCATTGGCATAGGAGATCACTTCCTAAATATAACACCAGTAGCACAGACACTGAGAGAAACAATCAATCAATGGGATCTCTTGAAACTGAGAAGCTTTTTTAGAGCAAAGGATACGGTCAACAAGGCAAAGCAACAGCCTACAGAATGGGAAAAGGTCTTCACCAACCCCACATCTGACAGAGGACTGATATCCAGAATATATAAGGAACTCAAGAAATTAGACATCAAAATGCCCAACGGTCCAATTAAGAAATGGGCTATAGAACTAAACAGAGAATTCTCAACAGAGGAAACTCAAATGGCTGAAAGACATTTAAGGAATATGCACTATTTTAAAATACCATTTTTAAATGGAATTAACTTTTTGTGTATTAAGAACACAAATTTGTTATTTCATTGGTTTGGACAGCCTCCATAATAATGACCAGTAAGGCAGATATTCCTTAATTCCAAATAATAAATTCCCTGTAGGGAAGCTACACAGTTTGTCCATGCCAACAGATTCTTGGCAGCTAAAGGCTTTGCATGACAAATGTTGCAATTAAAGTTATTGAGTTGTGCATAAAATAACTTTCCTCAAATCTTGCTTCAACTGCATCAAAAATGTTGTAAAATAATAGAAAACATATGAGGAGGCACTTCCTAAAACATAAATAATTCAAATAACTTAAAATATTAATATTATGTTATAAAATGTAAAATAATAATTGTATCATGCTCACATCAGAAAGAGTGAGATATACAAAAAAATAATTTCACTTGATTGTAAAGTTTATAAAGGTTGTTCATATTTTGGGTCTTGATATATTATTTACTACCACTAAATTAATACAGCCAAATATTTCACTCGTATCACCAGTTTCCTAGATCCCATCAGTTAAATGACAACACAAACAGGGAATGGACACATGACTAAGCAGTTAAAAGCACTTACATTTTTTGTAGAAACATGAGTATGGTTCCCAGGATCTACATTGGGTGGGTCACAACTGCCTGTAATTCCAGCATCAGAGATTCAGGTATCCTCTTCTGATCTCTGTGGGCAGACATGCCCATGCATCATCAACACACACACACACACACACACACACACACACACACAAATAAATATCAAATAAATATTCAAAAATAAAAGGAAAACGCAAATAGTAATTAACATGTTGCTTCTATGAAATACAAAAACATTCAAAAAATTGTGAAAAGTTTTACAATGCACATCAGGTTGGACGTATTTTACAGGTAAGTTTCCAAAGCAAACTTTATACATCGAAATTAAACTTCTTGTTAAAACAATTGCTAGAATATTTTGACAGGAAAACTGTAACCTTGCTTCTCGTATGCAACTGAACTCACATGCATAACCTATTAAGGGATAGTGAGTTAATTGACTAGAGAAGATTATCATTAGCTTGCTAGTGCTCATCCGTTTCTGATATGGTTTGATGGCTGCATGAATTCTTTCAACCCTTTCTTAGAATGTATCCATAAATCAGTGATACTGTACAATAGGAATCTGGAGCTGCATCTAATCCACATGTATCATCATCATACAAGAACTGGAAATCTAATCTGCTCTTTATTTTATATTCCAAATCTGTGTGTTAAAACATTCCATGGCAATATTATATAACTTGATCAACTTATGTAGGAGAGAGGCTTATTTTAGCACTTGTTTCTAAATTCCTGGAAGTTTATTGGTACTAGGAAGGTCTTCTGCTACTCTAACACATGATAGGGAGTGGAAGCAAGAACATCCTTGGAGAAATGAAGTAACATAGCAACTTAATCTCATAAGAACCAAGTTATCTCTATAGGAAGACAGTCATCTCTCATAAAGACCATCTCCTGTTAAGGAATGCTCAAACCATAGTGCACCACTGTGCACATGGCTGACTGTGGTTTAGCAGAGATCAGACTGACTATGACTTTCACAGACTTGAAGTAAATTATAGGAATTGTGCTGGTACAAGTAATAATGTGCTACAATACATCTGAATAGTTTTGAGCCAAGTAATGACAAAGATTACTGGAAGGTTAAAAAAAATCCTAAAACGCAGAAGAAAAAAGGTCGGAGCAAAAGGGAACAGAATATATAGACATGTGATGCACATGTTTCCTCATCCTTTCTTTTGTTTCTGTAGATATCTCTGTTTGGGATGGTTTATTTTCTTTCTCGTATAAGAAAGTTGTATTTCCACCAACTGTGTGGTTCTTATACAGAAAAGGCTTTTCCTCAGAACAATATGTTTAAATGAGATAATAAATGAATTGGTTTCATAATAAACATTCAATAAATAAAAAGTCAGGTTATGTAGTGCTTGATGGTGCATGTCTTTATTCCTAGCTCTGGAGAAGCAGAGAGAGGTGGATTTCATAGATTTTTGAGGCCAATCAAACCTGCATAGTGAGTTCCAGGACTATATAGCAAGAATCTCTCACACACCCCCATGTAAAAAAAAGACTTATTATGTTATTATTTAAGTTTTGTTAAAGTTTCTGTTGTGTAAAATTGACCTCTATATCACTCATCACTCACCACATTGAAAAATCAAACAGAAAGACAATGTAGAGATTTAAAAAAAGGAAAATATATAACACAAGATATTAGTGCTCACATATTGTTTTAAGAATAGTACAGGAAGGTATTTTCCTGATATTCATGAATATTTTCTCATAAAATACAGAATGAGCTTCATCTTACAGTGAAACTGAATGGATAGTGAAATTTTAGTTTAGACTCAACTATCCCATAGCCTTTTAGCCAGTAGATACAAGGTTCTCATTCCCACCCCCAGACACACACACACACACACACACACACACACACACACACACACACACACACTGCTCTTTCCTCTCCTTCTTATTTAAGGGCTTGTATCTGCAAGAGAGTTACAAATGTTTCTTTGGAGTAGCTGAAACCTTCATCCCTTTTAGACAAAAAAGAGTAGAATAGATTTTTGTCTTCAGAGATTCCTGCCAGGGAATTAACAATCATGTAACGATATTTCACTAAAGCTGCTTCCTAAGTCTCCAATTCAATTTTAGTTGTTTGTTTTGTTTTTTGTTCTGTTGTTTTTGGTTTGTTTTTATTTTTTGATGATTTTTGGTTTTAAACTTGATATGTCTTCTTTATTGTTTTTCTCTTTCTTTATTCTTCTTTCATACAATACACCCAAACCACAGCCCGTCTTCCCTCCAACCCTCCTACCCAGCTACCTCCTCTCTCATCCATATCTACTGCTCCTCTATTCCCCTTTGTAAAAGAGCAAGTATCCCAGAGATAGCAATTGAATATAGCGTAACAAGATGCAATAATAATAAGACTAGGCATAAACCAGCCTATCAAAGCTGGACAAGTCAACCCAGTAGGAGGAAAAGGGTCTCAAGAGTAAGCAACAGAATCAGAGACACCTCTACTCCTACTGTTCAGAGTCCAAAAATATCACCAAGCTAAACAATTACTGCATTGTATGCAGAGGGCCTAGCACAGACCCATATAAGCTCCATGGTTGAAGCTTCATTCTCTGTGAGTCTCCATGAGCCCTACTTAGTTGATTCTGTGGGCCATGTTCTCCTGGTGTGCTCAACCCACTCTTGCTCCTACAATCCTTCCTCACCTTCTTCTTTAGAGTTCCGTGAGCTCCTCCTGATGTTGGCTGTGGATCTCTGAATCTGCTCCCATGAGCTGATTGAGGAAGCCTCTCTGATGACAATGGAGCTAGTCACAAATCTATGAGTACAGAAGAAGAGAATATTATTGGGAATCATTTCATTGACTTCTTGTTCTGTTTTGTTTTTGTCAGTTGTGTTTGGCTTTACCCTCGGTCCCCAGCAATCCAGCTTCCAGTTTCCAGCCATCCAGACAGTGTCAAGCATTGGCTCCCTCTTGTAGCTGGAGCCTCAAGTTAGACCAATCATGGTTGGCCTTTCCCACTATCTCTGAGCCACTATTATTACAATGCATCTTGCAGACAGGACAGGTGTTTTGTGGCTGGGTTGATGTTTCAGTTCCACCACTGGAAGCCTAGCCTGCTTACAGAAGATGACTGATTCAACTCTGTAATCTTCGTTACTAGGAGTCCTCGCTAGGATCACCCTTATAGGTTCCAGAAAGTTTCCACTGCACTAAGTTTTCACCTATTCCAGTGTCTCTCCCAGTACTCTCTCCCTCCCCTCCCCCTGGGTTTCAAGTAATATCCGTCAGGATGCAATCCCTTCTCTGTTCTTGATGGTTGGGATCCTGAAGTCAGTGTAGCATTGATTTTCTGTTCTACTTTGTGTAGCTACATTCACAATTCAGGCTGAAGATGAAACCATTCTGGCTCACGCTATTGTTGTTAGAATAATGCACAAACATAGTGTCTCAATATTTCCATGTAGAGTTTGCAAGCTTTTTTTTTTTCTGTTTCAAGTCTACAGGTTAAATTTTATAGACAAAACACGGCCCATGTAGTTGAAGAAATAATTTAAGACTTCAGGAACCAATGACTTCCACAAAAGTTCTTACCTCAGAGAAGGTTTGTTTACATTTATTACTGTGGATTTTTAAAAATCTCCTAGTTGATCTTTATAATCACTTCCTCAATGTCAGTTTATCTAAAGTTAATTTTAATTTATTATTAACAAATGTAAACACATTGAATGATTATTCCTAAGCTAATCAAATATATTATTTATTATACTAATTAAGTACAGTTTGTCATCTTGTAAATAGTCAATAATTACTTCAAAATTAACAATTACAAGAATAATTTTATATTCATTTGATACAACAACAATGTAAAGTGTCCTGTTACAATGTGAGCTTGAGATACATGGAAATTAAGGGTTAAGAAATTCAATAATGTTTCTCAGACCATATAGTCAATGACACAATTAGATTAGAATTCAGAAGATTTTCCTCAGAAATAATTATCAGAGGTAAGCAGTATCCATTTAATCTAAAAAATAGATATTTAATAAACTTCAATGATACAAATTTCTTCCATTTTTAGATTAAATATATTAATAAACAAAACTTCTGTGAATTAAGGTTAAATATTTAAAGTATAGTTACATTTTACTTATTTTTCCTTTAATTGAAAATGGATTTTTTTTCATATTACATCCTTATTATGATTTTCCCTCCCTCTACTCCTCATAGGCTTCTATGGATTAATAGTAAAAATAAAATACAATAAGATAAAGCAAAAGCCAACACATCATAATTTCACAAACCAAACAAAAAGAAAAATGCCCTGAGAAATCACAACAGTCAGAGATCCACTTTTCACACATTCAGGAATCCCATAAAAATATTAAACTGGATGCCATAATATATATGTAAAGAACCTGTTGTAGACCAATGCAGGCCCTGTGCATAATGTCTTAGGTTTTGTGAGTTCACAGGTGTTAATCCTCTTGATTAAGAGGGCCTTGTTTCCTTGATGTCTTTATGTCTTTAGTGCCCTATGGCTCTTTTTTTTTTGTTTTGTTTTGTTTTTTTGTTTTGTTTTGTTTTTCAAGACAGGGTTTCTCTGTGTAGTTTTGGAGCCTGTCCTGGAAGTCACTCTGTGGACCAGGCTGGCCTCGAACTCACAGAGATCCACCTGCATCTGCCTCCTGAGTGCTGGGATTAAAGGTGGCATCCACCATTGACCAGCTGCCCTTTGGCTCTTAAACTCTTTCTTCCTTCCCTTCCACGGGTTTTCCCCGAACCTCGTGGGGAGAAATCTGATGGAGACAACCTGTTTAGGGCTGAGTCTTCTAAGGTCTCTCATTCTTTTTTATTGTCTGGATGTGGGTCTATTTTTTTCTCATCTGTGGCAGGAGGAAGCTTCTCTGAAGATGATCAAGCAAGGCATTGATCCACAAATAAAAATTAATGGCATTAGGAATCATTTAATAACTAGGTACTTTTAGTTAGAAAAGTAGTATTTGGATTTAGGCTAGGTGCTTGAATTATTTAGTCAAGGGTTCTTTCCAAGCAGTGTAAGGTATGTGCTCCATCTTGTGGAATGGAAAATAAGTCAAATTAGATAATGGCTGGCTATGCTAACAAGCTTCCTGCCTTTACTCCACTAGCATATCTTGCAGACAGGACAGGACTACAGATCAAAGGGTTTGAGGTTTGGTTGCTGTTTATTTTTCTCCTTTGGTAACATGCAGCATACTATCCTGTACCAAAGACTGTATGGTGTTGGCACTCTGGGTTGAATGCTCTATATAGGTACCAGCTTAACTTCTCCATGTCAGATGAATTGCATAAATATAGTTTTTTGTTGTTGTTGTTAGTTTTTTTTTTCTATTTTGCTCTTTAAGGGGCCCACTACCCAGCTCCCAAATAAATCACAGGAAGATTTAATTTTTCTTATGAATGCCCAACCTTAGCTTGGCTTCTTTCTAGCCAGCTTTTCTTAACTTAAATTATCCCATCTATCTTTTGGCTCTGGGCATTTTATCTTTTTATATTCTATATACCTTTTTTTCCTTCTTACTCCATGGCTTGCTGTGTAGCTGGGTGACTGGCCCCTGGTGTCCTCCTCCTTCTTCCCTTGCTTCTCAATCTTCTCTTCCCAGATTTCTCCTCCTATTTATTCTCTCTGCTTGCCAGCCCCACCTATCCTTTCTCCTGCCTTGCTATTGGACATTCAGCTCTTTATTAGACCAATCAGGTGTTTTATACAAGGCAAAGTAACAAAGCTTCACAGAGTTAAACAAATTCAACACATCTTTGCATCATTAAACAAATGTTCCACAGCATAAACAAATGTAACACATCTTCAACTAATATTTCACAACAGGGGATGAAGCTGAAATTTGTTCTTTAAAGGTTTGTGAAGAGTTGTATTGGAGTTCAAAGATGTCGAAAGGATATTCAATTCATATATGCCAATTTTTGGTATGTCAATATTCCTATTAGTCATTGCTTGTATAAGAGTTTCTAGAAATAATGACATCAATGTAGATATTTTCAAAAGAGTATAACTGTTAAAAATAATCATTTAAAAATTCCATGTCTTTTTAGTACATTTTGATTCATTTCCTCCCCCGGAGATTATTTTTCTGATTTCATAGTTAAGAAATGGAGCTAATCAATCAGCAGGAGTGCTACAAAATGTGTATAAGCTCTCTTATTGACCATGTGTGGACTACACTTATTTCTGAGCATAAGCACAAATGTTAATATATTGTTAGGAATTATGGTGGTTTAGTAAATTTTAGATTGTATATTTTTCACTGGTACTCAGTAGTTAGCTAGGTCTTCAGCAGATAGGCACCACTACAGAAAACCAAACCAATCAAAGCATCCTTATTCCTAAAGTTTAGAGAACATCATAGAAGATGTGGCAGAAAGATGTGAAAACCAAAGTATGATAAGTGTTTACTAGGGTCATCTACTGATAAATATTACTGGATGCAGAACATAATTAGAAAAGTCATTTTATTGCTATGTGTGTTTAGCAGAACAGTAGAACTTGTATTTCCCCTAGATTCGTAGCTTAAACAATCCAAAGTTCTCAGCCACACTAGCAGTATTGGTGACAGGTTCAATCTCAGAGTGAACCTTAAATCAAATCAGATCTTCATTGGTTACTCCTACAAGCTTTGTGCCACAATTTCAATAGTGTATCTTGCTTTCACATCACCGTTATACACTTAAGGGTTTGTAGTTAGATTTGTGTTTACCTTTCTTATTTGATAGCATGAAGAATGCCATCCAGGACCATGAACACTAATTCCATAGTGGTGAAGGCTCTAGGTAGGACCGAGCTCAATTAACCTGTGTACAATGAGTTGTGTAGGTGTTCTTTGGCAATAAAGACTTACTGTCATTATATGGCTAAACAGAAGTAACCAGAAGCCTTGCCAATAGCCTGGGTTCTCTAGGGGTTCCCAAGTGATCCCTTTGTCCAGCAACATGATTAGATATAATTTATACTATTTCAGGTTTTCATATGACCCTTCAAATGGCCCTAAATTTTATTTGTCCCTCCCTCTATTCTCTCTTCCACCTCCATCTTATTTCCCTCCTGGTTTGATCCTCCCATCCCAGTCCCTCCCTCCTCTGTATCTATTCTATTGTTGAGAGGGGGGACGAGAGAGGACATAAAATTAGGTTGGGCATAAAATAGGGTAGTTGGGAGGACCTGGGAGTTGGAAGAAGGGAAAGAATGTTATCAAGATATGTTGTATGTAGAAATTTTTAAGTAAAAATATGTAAAATAATACAAGAACAGTTGTATTAGGTAAAGAAAGTAAAAAGTGAAATTTAAACTTATGTAAATTAAATTTATTTTTGTGAATAGAATTACAACAGTTCTTCCTTCCCTCTCATCCCTCTTAAACCTTAATTTTTTTACAAAATGTTTTTGTGAAATTCAGATGCAAGAAAATGTGTTAATGAAAGAAACTCCCATAAACATACATATATGCATGTATTTTAAAAGTCACTTTAGTGTTTGCATATATGTTTGCTTAAAGGGTAAAGTAAATTTATTTTTAAAGGGGCAACTAAAAATGCAGATTACACTGAACTATAACTTTTGAAAAAATTGTAAGATTTTAACACACATTTTAAAAGATAAGAAACAAATATGAGAATTTTAAGTTGAAACAAGTAAACCAACTTAAGAGTCCCACTCCACTCACTTAGAGAGTTTTTTTGATTGTTTAGTTATATAAGCTTTACATATCAAAACTGAATTTGAAAAAAATCTGATTTATATAGACAGATACAGAATTGATTATGTTGTAATTTCTCTTCCTGAGAATACAGGGTTAATCATTACTGAAATAAAATGTTCTTCAAAATGTTCTTTTGCTAAAATTATTCCTTTTAGGTCAGGTTTGTTAATAATATATGCTTGCTTTACATACATTGTGGAAACTATAAAATTTTGTATTTCTTTTTGACATATTAGGTCCACGCTATTTTAGCAACCATTGTCCATAGTAAAAATCATCATAGGCTTAACCTGAAGGCTCCTCTTGGAAATCATGTAATTGATTTATGAGAGTCATCTTCATTAAGAAATATAAATTGGAGCCGGGCATTGGTGGCGCACGCCTTTAATCCCAGCACTCGGGAGGCAGAGCCAGGTGGATCTCTGTGAGTTCGAGGCCAGCCTGGGCTACCAAGTGAGCTCCAGGAAAGGCGAAAAGCTACACAGAGAAACTCTGTCTCGAAAAACCAAAAAAAAAAAAAAAAAGAAATATAAATTGTTGTTTTTCCCTGATACAAAGTCTACATCTCCTGAATACTTGTCTTAATATGTTAGGTGGTTAGACTCTGTCTGAAAAAAGAAAACATTCTTTGTTCCTATGGATAAAAATTAAGTGTACTAGAAGTTGTCTAAGGATATTAGGTTCCAACAACTGAAATATTTATATTTACTTTTATATATTTTAAACTTCAGCTACTTACATGATTATAACAAATGTCACAATTCACCCAATCCAAAGGTTTTAGTACTGCACATGAAAATGATACTGATACATAGAAACACACAATATACTACTACCTACAGTACCACTCTTGGAGAAATATGAACATGAAAAATTATTTTTTGCATTCTCCATTTCTTAGTAAAGTCTTAATGGGCACAAAAGGCACTATCACAGAGAAGCTGGTGGGGCAGAAAACACCTCTTCTATCTCTGTGGTATGCAACAAACATCAGAACAGTCACTTCAGATAATTTTCTTCCCCTCTCAACTGCTTCACAAAATACATTGCTGGCGGATAGACAGATTACATCACCAATATATTTATTCAGTGATAGTCTAGCAAAATATTGAGTCATATTTAAAGAGCAGAGCTGCCTGGCAACATAGTTCAGGGGAAGAACATCATACATACATAAGTGAGGTCTGTGGATGAATGATTTTCCCAGAAATATAAACAAGAAGGAAGGAAGAAAAGAAAGGAAGAAAGGAAGGAATAAAGGAAAAATTAAAGAAAGGGCTAGAAGACTTTATAAAGATGGCAAACTTCTAAATTTTTTATACTTTTGATACTACATCTACAACTATTTCTTTCTTCCTTTAGTTTGTGATTCTTTTATACTGTTCTAATCAGGTGATCAACACATGCAAAGTCTATTACAAAATATAAACAGATTGTCCGAGTCAGTGTGCCTGTGTACCCACATGAATATGCCTATATATGGTCTACTTTTCCTTCGTTTCTCTCTACTAAACATGATTATTTAGCATGTATGTAACAGCTGTCTCCTTGTTGGAGTACATGAAAATGAGGATATGTGAGTCAGTGTCTAAGTTACAGAGTGTTTAGTTGTATCTTGTAAGCAAGATTTAAGTAAAAGGAAAACATCCCACCCGAGATTATATTAAAATTCACTCTTTATTGATAGGTCCGTTTGATTCACTTTGTCTGAGCACTGGGAGAAGAAAAGACAAAAATCATCTCTCCTATTATTTGTGTATAATGCAGCTTCTTTTTGTGCCTAGTAAAATACAAAGGTGCATATGCCAGAAAAATCTAATCCTGAAATGCTTAGCTCTCCATATGGTAAGGCCAATTGTAATTGATTTTTCTCCATTTGTAATTCCCTATTCACTATTTTTACATAAGAAAATGAAAATGCCCTTCTCACTGCAACAATAACAAGAACATTTTAATTAAAAATTTAAAAACACTAGCAACTTCAATATATTCTTTGTCTGCATTTTGGTCTTTAATGGGACTTTCTCATTCCATGCATAATTACAAAGGAATAAGTGCACCTAAGGAACAGTAAGTCTCTCTCCATGATATTTTTCTTTAAAATTTTTGCTTTCATGAGCTTGAATTCTGTGCTGTTATGTTCTGAATTTAGTATTTCTTTCTAAATTATTCCTGTTATGAAGAGTTTAATAACAGTATCTCTTATTTATGATGCAAATGTAGTGAATGGAGTTATGCCAACTTTAATCCAATGCTAAGAGTATGTACTAAATTTTATGTATTAAGAAAGGTGAATCCTAATATTTACAATCTCTTTTGCAAGCTCAGGAATCTTTCCATTGAAATTGACATTAACAACTTTCAGTTAGGCTTTGGTATAAATGGCATTTTGTTAGGTTCATAATCAGAAAAATTAAGAGATCAATTTAGTTATTCTTAAAACAACTGTCTTGGTCTCTGTGAAATGCCACTTCTCTTTTGTTGTTGATTCAAATGTTATGGTTGCCATTCAGACAGCAAGAAATTGTGAAAAGTTTTGGTATTACAAATAGGTAGTTTAGTAATTTATCCCACTCAAAGTGAGAGAGGGTGAAGAGGAGGAGAAGAGGAAGATGGATTGTGAGAGGGAAGAGGAGCACTGCGTAAGATAAAGGGATGGCAAGAGGGAAGAGGTATAACATAGAGAAAGCCATTAACAAGAGAGAAGGAAAGAAATCAAGCTGGATGCAGGGAAAGGAACAGTGGCATAAAGGCTGAGGACAAGGAGATAGTGATAGACGGATTGAGGAGAATGGAATAGAAAGGGAATAAGAGGGGAGAGCACAGTATGTAGGAGGTGGCGAGTGGGACTGCAAGGGAAAGGAAGTGGTGGAAAGGAGGACAGAGAGAAAGACTAGAATGGACTATCCATTATGTGCCATATCTCAGTCTTTCACGGTGACCATGTGGAGAGTAGTTACCATCATCTTTTCAGCCAGATAGCCTAAACAATTTATAGTGACAAAATAGTAACAAAATTCAGATTTTAATGAGTCATAATGCCATTTAGTAATTAGCCCAGAAAAATGAACTGATGAATAAATCAAAAATACCTTTGTTAAGAACATTTATGACTTAGTTGAAAATATTGATTTAATTCTTATTTTTTGGCTGTTCACAAAGTTAGGGTGTGAGTGAATTCTACAAAGACCACAAGGTGATATGGATCTTCAAGTACCAGTTTTGAATTTTATGGTTTTCTGAACTGTATATTTCTCTTCTGGAGTTACCCAGTCTGTGATAGTTTGTCTCGGGAGTATAAATTGAAGAAGAAAATAGCAAAGGTTTTTTGCTTGTTTGCTTCTTAAAGGGAGGTATGACGTGGTTATATGTTGTACATTGCCAAGTGTATTTTAGAATGGAGAGAATAAAGTTATAGAACTAAAGGAAAGAACCACAAAAGAAGAACTGTGGGCTTGACTAAAGAGAAGTCTTCAAGTTATGGACATTTCACAAGATTCCAGGGAACACTGCTGAGGCCCCAAATAATCTCCAGTGATTAGTAAAGTTGACAACTACTGAAGATGGTCTACGTCATTGCAGGAATATGCACAACCATAGTCACGTGGCAGACATTATGCCAGTTATTGGAAAGTAATAATATAAAATGTCTTGTTCATTCTCAAATAGTTAAAAGTGTGAAATGCAATGTTTTTACTGTATTTTATTTTTAAAATATAATACTCCTTGGATTGGTAAAAGTCTGCTGTTATTTTGCAAAGTCACAGAGTTTTGATGTTGACAAATGCTGGCTTTAGATTTTATGGATGATTCTATTTTAAGAGGGCTTAAATCTACCACTCTGGATACAAAACTCTGAGTCAATTGATCCCAATACCTTTAAAAAAGTTAACCCCTGCTCCCATTGTTAAAAGTCCCAAAATAGACCAAGCTACACAACTGTCATATGTATGTAGAGGGTTTAGGTCAGTTCCATGCAGGAACCTTGGATAGTGGAGGACCAGCCGCCACACTTATTTACCCCAGGAACTCTTGAGGATTGAGGGATAAGAGACTTAGTTATAAGTAGAGAAGGGAGAACAGAGAGAAAACACAGGATAGACTCGGGTAGGCCTGGATCCGTATCCAAATGGGCCCAGAACTTTATTCCTAAGGTCTATTTATAACAATGCAAAGGGATGGAGCAAAAGACCTCCCCCTTGCTAGTTAGTCCCTTACAATCACCTGGTACCCAGGCCCGTAGTCCAATCAACTTTCCATGCAGTCCTGCTGGGTATAGCCACTAGGAAACCTACTGGGCTCCAACACTGGATGTTGGTTCAGACTCTATGAGTTCCTATGAGCCAGGTTAGTTGTTTCTGTGGGTTTTCTTGTGATGTTCTTGACACCTCTGGGTCCTACAATCCTTGCTCTCACTGTCTCTTGGAAACCTATTCCTCATACTGGATTGCCTTGCTCAGCCTAAGTAGAAAGTGGGGTGTTTAGTCTTGCAGCAACTTGATATACCCATGGGAGGCCTACACTTTACTGAACAGAAACAGAGGAGAAGTGAATTTTGAGGGAGAGGCGAAGACAGGAGGAAGGGGAAAATGTGGCCTGGATGTGAAATAAATAGATAAATAAATAAATAAATAAATAAATAAATAAATAAATAAATAGACAAATACATAAACAGACAAATAAATAAATAAGCAATAAAGCAAGCTAACCCCATAAAGCAAGCAATGTTTTAAAAAGTAACTCTATACTTAAATTTCATCTTTTTAAAAGATACATAAAACATGGAAATAATAATCCATAGAGGAAATGGAGAATTCTTAAAAGTTTATAGTCACTGTGTAAAGACTTATCTGATAAAGTGTTTCTCTGAAAGTTCTGTGAATATGGATTCTAACTCTCCAGCCTGAATGAAGTCACTGAATTAATACATCATGTGCTATGGCATGATAATGTGATAAAATAATTAAATGTCATCCACGTTAACAAAAACTATTAACAATAGTATTGTTCTGGATTTCAGAATATTTTACCTTTTTCAGATTTTTCTCATCTGTTAATACATAGTATGCTCTCTTGGGATGTGCCATTCTTTAAGGGATAGCATTTTACTGTATTTCATAGTCGCTTAATGCACATAGAGTCTAATTATGTGTCATAATTCGCACACACTGAAGTTTGATAGTAACCCACCACTGAAGTCAGCTGAGAAATTTTCCACCCGTGCCAACACTTGAACTCTCATAAAGGTTCAGATTTTGGAGTATTTCTGATTTTAGATTTTACGTTTAGTTATAATTAACCTGTATCATATGTTAAATAGTATTCATGTAGAACACACACACAGACACACACGCAGAAGAGGGCAATAACTGAGCATATGTCTTTCTTAAAGAATATCATTCCATAATCTATAGTTTGCACATGCCTGTTTAGGTGGATCAAAGACTCTCATGAATGGCCCTCACCTAAATTTGAGGCCTTGAATTGAGAACCTAGAGTTCAACCTCATCAGGGAGCAAAGAGTAGAAATTTAAGGTCCTCACAACTGCATTCTACACCCACTGGCCAGGCTACCAGGCCAGTTATTGGGGCCAAGTCCTATGACATTTTCTCTTCTCTTGCTGTGAATAAAAGCTGTGCCATTGGAGCGTGGTCGTATTCATATAAACTATTTTCAATGACCTGAAGTTTTTTACACTGGTCTTATGATTGGTCTCACTTATTTGACTTTTAAACTTGGTCTCACAATGTGACCACTTACTGAATGTGAAACAATACATATTTATTCACTTTAAGTAGCTCATGGTATATTGAACCTGACCGTGGATGGGAAGTTCTTAGCAAAGGTTCCAATGCATGTAAAAGATGAAAAAAGAATTAAGGATTTCTATTTATAGACGGAAAAAAATCCTAATCAGGTTATGAAAACATTTAGAAATGACGATCTTTTATTGGCATGTTGGAAAGGCCTGTTGAAATATGACTAAATTGAAATTACACTCAGTAATAGCAAATATGCAATCTTTGCAAAATGTTTTATTCTCAGTTCCTCTGTGTTTAAAAGGAGTTATAATTGGAGATGACCTCAATAGTTTATTATGAGAATAAATAAATACTGAAGAAGTATTTTGATTTTGAGCTTACTTAAAATAAATCACTAAACACATTTTATGTAATTTCTGACCTCAGTTCTAATTCCTTGAGGCTTTATATTCCCCCCGTGCTTTCAAATATGTATATATTTGCTTTGCTAAGAGCTAATCTGTGTCATATGGGATGCACAAGCCACTGAGTTATTTTTAAATTTTTTTGAAGAGAGGACTCATATCCAATTTACTGTTAGAACACTGAAGTAGCATATAAATATTCCTTTTGGCAAGTGAAGCAAGCATACATAGTAACACAGAGTATATGAGTGATAGTAAAATCCTAAATAGTACAATATTGTAATGGGATATTAGAATATGATGGCACACAGTTTCAGGATCATTTGAAATAATAGTGACAGCTTTAAAATGTGAAAATAAAGCTTTGGGTCTAACTGTATAAAATAATACAAAGCAAGAATGGGAGAAAAGAAGTAACAAAGTTAGGAAAACAAAAGAGAAGTTTTTGACTTGGCCTGACCAAAACCTTCCCCAATCTTCATAATGACTTATGTACGTTTTACAAAAACAGTGAAGTTGCATGTGCAGATGCAATGTGCATAGATTTTACGTTAAAGACACCAAATGCCAGTGTGCAGAAATAATTATTGTTATAACCATTCAAGACAATGTTTTGTATAAGACTCTATCAACATGTACAAGGGCAATAACATCTTCAAGCTCTTGCATCAACCTTGATACAATTTATCTGCCTGGTTATGGCTAATCACCCAAAGGGAGTCATAGGAAAGGAAGACAGACTCGTTCTGCTTTTATTCCCTATGTGTAGCAGAGTTCATCATACCTAATTTAATTTAGTCTTTATCACAGCTAATATTAATCTTCAGATGTTAATTGGGGGTGAATTCCACCCACTTCCCGAACCTTGCAATCATTCCTCCATACTCCACCCCTCTCACTTTCCCTGAAGTTATCTTTACTTTAAAATCAAATTGTGTAATTTTAGCTCATTTTGACCTTTTGCACAGAATCCATATTCTATCACTTTAATCAATTTTGTTTCTCTCTGCTCTATATTCTAAAGTACAGTTACAGTGAAAATTAATTAACATTTGTTCAGCAACTCTTTCTAATTCTGACAACTAATTAATGATCAAATAGACAGAAGAAGACATGTCTCATGCCAAATTATATGAAAGTATGTCATGCAAACATTTCAAGCTGGCACAATTAGGCTCCTTTCTCATTAGTTTCTTACAGGATAGAGAGAGCCGCTATATATGTTCTTATCAAATCTGACTGGCTGTCAGGGAAATACTTTCTCAAACTCTGAGTGCAGTGAATGTTTTCATGTGATAGGAGAAAAACAATTATTTTGAAGTTTTTTGACCATGTAGTCATCTCTCAAGAAGTCTCTAAATAAAAGAGGAAATTAAAAATCTACTTATTCACAAGTTGAAAACTAAGAATACAGACTAAATCAAATCAGTACAAATTCCAATTTGTAATACGTTGATACCACAGCATTAGCGCTTTCCATTAGAGAAGGGAGGATATTGATTTTATACATAAATTGCCCTGTGTTGGGATTCATATTACCACTATACGTATTTCAAATTTTGGCTTCCCTAAGTTAAATCCAAGGAAATAATTTTCACCTCCAGATATATTTATTGTATTTGCACAGTTAAGTTTTCGTCTCATATCCATAGATAAATACCTCTATATCTAGTCATGTCCTTGGAGCTATAAATATGTATGACCAGATAAATATTGATGATAGGTATATAACCTTTATATCCATACACATCTGCTTATACATTATTAACTAAAACTAAATTTAGCCTGTGGAAATCTATCACTGTATCCTAGTATAACAAACTACAATCTAACTTAGGGCATAAACTAATTGAAAATCTAAAGTAAGAGTACAATTCTATAAAACAGCTCAGTCTCAGCCAACCACAGCAGCAGAGCATCAGTCAATCATAGGTAGCCAAGTTTTCCAATGTGTTTAAAGCTTGTCACTGTTGATCATTTCCTTCTGCGTGTAATTTTCTCTTTTATGGCCATAAATACTCCTTTCCAGTTGTTTGCAGCTGTTCTTTTCTGTGGTCTGCTAGATTCTCAAATTATTCTTCCTTCAGGGTATGTGGTATGGGGGCATTTTAATCTCTTAAAATTAGATCAAAGCTTATACATATTCATGTTTCTACATTGATTCTCTGTTACTAAAGTTTTTCGATTGTTTTTTTCTAGACCAGTGTACATAAGAAAAACCTTTCCTTTTTTCCTTGAGAAAAAACAATACTGTCTTTAATTTCATATCTGTCTGGTTAAAATATTGATATGTGTAAAGGCAAGAATAATTACTTTATGTTTGTTGAGCTACCAGAACTCACCCCAGTGAATATGGCCAAGTCAAACCTGAATATAGGAAACATTTACATTTTGAGTGGGGCTATTAAAACATAAGAGTCTACATTGTTAGGGAAGGTGCATGGTAGTCTATGTAGGCATGCCTAGCTGTTATCATTGTGTATGTTTGGAGACCACACCTTTATGTTCTAGAAAAGTGTAAAGTCTCTTCTATACTGTCAGCTGGACTTTCCTTTTGGTCTTTGGTCTTAGGAAAGACCATCACTCATTTCCCCACAGAACACAGAAAGGGGATTTATTGCAAGGACACAGAGTATTTGTTAAGCAACACAACAGCAATTATTGAAGCAAAGTCAAGCCTCATGGACTAAAATGGTATCTCCTCCTCCTCCACTCACGATGTTATCATTTTCCCTTGTGCATCCACTACCCAATAAAATATTAACTTCAATGTATCTGAATTTTTATCTAATGAATATGTGTGTGTGTGTGTGTGTGTGTGTGTGTGTGTGTGTGTGTGTGTGTGATTCACTTTTAATATAGTTGGAACTCACTTGAGATATTAATTTCTTTTGGTTCAAGTGTAGCAAATATTCTGTTCCTATTCTGCCTTGTGGTTATAAAAGTAATTGGGGGTCTTCATTTTTCCACCAAAACTTTGCTATATCTGTATATTGTTATTTCCTCACTGATTTTCCATACACTAAAACCATCACAGCCCACACATTTGTCTACATATGGCACAGCATTCCACCCTCCTGCTTTACCTCAATTGGTAAGAATTCCATATGTATGAACTGCAAGATGTGGTGGTATTGTGTTTCCCAAAATATTGTGCACCCTAATAATCTTATCTGGGGTCAGAGAACAGAACAGCCACTAGATACAGAGGCTAGAAAATGATGGCACTCACGCCTTTAATCTTAGCATTCCACAGACAGAGATCTACCTGGATCTCTGTGTGTTCAAGGATACAGCCAAGCATGGTGACTCACGCCTTTAATCCCAAGAAGTGAGCCTTTAATCCCAGGGAGTGATGGCAGAAAGCAGAAAGGTATATAAGGCATGAAGACCAGAAACTCGAAGCTTTTAGCTGGTTAAGCTTTTAGGCTTTGAGCAGCACAGTTCAGCTGAGATTCATTATGGATGAGGACTCAGAGGCATCCAGTCTGAGGAAACAGGATCAGCTGAGGAACTGGCAAGGTGAGGAGGCTGTGGCTTGTTCTGCTTCTCTGATCTTCCAGCATTCCCCCCAAAACCTGACTCCAGGTTTGTTTTTATTAATAAGAACTTTAAGATTCGTGCTACAGTAAGATATATTGTGACTGTGAGTAAAGTGTAGTAAGCTTTTAGTTCCTCAAGCTGATGTTGATTAATGAAGTTTTCCTTCTCCTAATAACCCTGGGGAATTCATCATATTTCTCCTCTGAAAATAAAGTTGAGTCAAACTAAACCTTGTTTTGTAGAAATTATCTGGATAGCATAGAACTGAACATCTGTGCACGCCTGGAAACAGACTGATGTTCATTATCCTGCAAGTTAGAAAGGACCCAGAGGTGTGAACAACATGGTTCAATTACATAACTCTCAGACTTAATTTTGTAGGTTTTCACTGGTATATTTCACCTTGCTTTATTTGAGTACAATTTGGATATGCTATATCATATGTGAGATCTTTATTTAACCATTTCACATAGGTATACCTATTGAAATGTTTAGCAAGGATTTAGTATAGAAACTTTATTGGTTTTATTTAATTTTATTATTCAATGAGTTATTATTATGTCCTTAAGTAATTTTATTATCACATTATTTTCAATATACTTTATTCTTTTTTTTTCTTTTTTCTTTTTTGGTGGCTGGAGAGACAGCCGTGGGTGCTGGGAACTGAACTCTTATATTTTTGGTTGTGAGTATACTTTATTCTTATATTTGTAAAATGAAAAGTGATATACAGATAGTAATTAATTGTGGTTTTTCCTTTACTTCAACTGTGCCTCTTTGTATTAGTCACTTTAATAACCACCTAAGCATGTTATATAGAGATCACAATCTCTCTTCTTATCATTCTCACTGTAAATTTTATCAGCATACTCTACTAGGGAAAAGAAAATATATAGATATATTACTATACTTCCACATATAATTCAATTTCTTGGAAGTAAATTTCCAAACATATCTTAATAAAAGTATTGACATGACCAGAGCAGTATTATAGTTGCTTGACTATATTCCTTGCACTCATTGTGGACTCTGTGTGGGAGGGTTAGTGTTTGACCCATAGTTGGTACACATCATTTTCAGACACAACGACCTCATAAGTCAGTGAGTAAGATAAGTTATCAAGTCAAAATAGGTGTTCCTTGACAATTGTATTAATGTGAATTTTTTATTAAATCATTGAAGTTATATGAGAAATAATGGGTTGTACATTCCTTACCATTCAAATGGAGCGATTTTATTGTTATTTATGTTTATAGAGCTTTGAAGGCATTGGAATGGCCAACCTAACATTTCATTGTGAATGAGTGTCTCTGTGTCTCAAACAATTATCCAACAAATCACCCTTCTTTATTTCTCAACTCCTACTGTCTTCATTCTTTCGGGAAGTGTCACTGACTTGCTTTCTCATCACTAACTTCGTCTCTTTAAATGCTACACTCCAAAGCCAGGGAGGAGTTGAATTCTAAAGAGCAAATGCCATTTTTACATTTTGGGCTGCATCTTTCTGTCCTTAGAAGACAATTAGCTACATATTTCAATCACAGTTTTGTAATAAAATTGCTAAAATGTGAACTACAAAACCTTAGACATTTTAAACTTTTCAAACATTAAACATCTAAGTATAAACATTTCAAAGAATATTGAGACAATAAATTTTTAGGTGACAATATAGCAACCAAAGGAGGGGAGGTGGGCTTAACTAACTTATCCTGCTTCTTTTGAGTCATACTTTGAAAGACATAGAAAAAACAATTGCTGGTGGCTCAAAAGTATGGCCATATACTTGTACTGAGAATGGTGACCTGTGAATCAGGCAGGCAATCTTCACTCTTCTTCATGTTCTCTATTTCCAATTGCCCAGATTCATCCCCAGCCTTACAGCAGACCACCTGCTATTACCTGCCTTCCCTCTATTCCTTCATTCCCTGGGGATTCAGCGATCCTCATTGGCAGACTCTGCTTTCCCCATCCCTGTGGACCATCTTAGTCCCCCTCCTCAAGCTCATCTCCATTCCTCCTTGTCAGCACTTAATATCTAGAAAGACATTCTACTCAGGACAAGCAAGGCCACCCATGACAGTAAATAAGAAGAGCTCCCTATCAGGCAACCCACATCCAGCATTCTCCCTACAATCAAGATTAGGCAATGGAAAATGAGGAATGAAATATACACCCCAAAAAGATAGAGCTAGTTATCAACATATAGAATAACTGTCATCCCAAACTCAGATGTCTAAATACCAAAGTAAAAACAGAACCAATAAAAGCAAGGATAGTATATCTCCACTGGAGTTCAGCAAACCTACTACAGTAGAAATGCAATGTAGATGAAGCACTAGTAAATGATTTCAAATGATGATTATGAATGTTCAAGGAGCTTAAAGAGAATATGCCTAAATCTATTAATGAAATTGTAAAAACACAAATAGTAGAATCTAATAATGAAAAAAATTCAAGACATGAAAGTGGAAATGGAATCATTAGAGAAATTCAAATTGAGCTAAAATTGGAAATGAATATTTAGGAAGTCAAATACGAACCTCAGAGGCAAGTTTTATCAAGGGAACTCAAGAGAAGAAAGAGAATCTCAGGCATTTAAAACAAGATAGAATAAATAGATAACACCCGCAAATAAAATGTTAAATGTAAAAAAAATTCAAGCCAAAACAATCATGAATGGAGAAATTATGAAAAGACAAAATATATGAATAATAGGAATAGAGAAAGGAGAAGAAAGCCAGCTCAAAGACACAGAAAATATTTTCAACAGTCATAAAAATTTCCCTAATCTAAAGAAGGAGATGCCCATCAAAGTACAAGAAGCATACAGCACATCAAATAGAATGGGGCAGGATAGAAACACCCACTGGAATATATTAATCAAAACTCTAAATGCACAAAGAACATTAAAAATTGCAAGGTTTAAAAACCAAGTAAATATAAAGCTGATTCTATTAAAATAACACCTGACTCCTGAACAGAATCTCTAAAAGAAGGAGGGCCTAAATGGATAATTTACAAACTCAAAGACTACAGATACCAGCCCAGATTACTATAGGCAGCAAACACATCAATCTAAATGGAAGAAAAAAGATATTTGGTGATAAAACTAAAGTTAAGCAATATCTATGTACAAATCTAGCTCTACAACATGGATTTGAAGAAAAATTTTCAAGGATAAAGGTTAATTGCACCCAAGAGAACACAAGGAACAAATAATCCCACACCAGAAAATCAAAAGAGGGAAGAAAACCCACACCACTACAACAAAATTATGAGAATCAAAAAACATTCTCATTGATAACTTTCAACAACAGTGGTCTCAATTTCCCAATAAAAGGCATAGATCAATAGATTAGATTAGAAGATAAGAGCTATCTAACTGTTACAGCTGAAAAACAAATCTTAACATCAAGGAAAGGCATTACCTCAGGAAAAAAGAATGGAAAAAGACATTCTAAACATTTAAGAAACAACAAGGGTTGCATTTTAATATCTGACAAAATAGACTTCAAACCAAAACTAATCAGAAGGGATAAGGAAAGACACTACATACTCAACGAAGGAAAAAATCCACCAAGAAGATATTGCAATGTCAATCATCTATGCACTAAATATAAGGATACTCAAGTTCATAAAAAGAAACACTATTACAGCTAAAATCATATATTGACACTCACAGAGTGATATTGGGTGACCTCAATACCCCACTCTCATGACAGGTCATCCAAAAAAAAAAGATTCTGGAGATAAATGTTGTCATTAACCAAAAGATAAATGATGTCGTTAACCAAAAAGGACATAACAGATATTTACAGAACACTTCACCCAAACAAAATAAATAATTGCATTTTTCTCAGCATCTCATGGAACTTTCTCCAAAATGGATCATATATTTGGACACAAAGCAAATCTAAATAGGTAGAAGAATATTAAAATAATATCCTGCATCCTATCTGGCTACCATGAATTACACTTGGATAGCAAAAACAACAGAAATATTGCAAACTAATAGAAACTAAACAACTCATTAATGAATGAAATGGGTCAAGGAAGAAATTTAAAACACTTTGGAATTGAATAAAAATGAAAGCACAACATACACAAACCTATGGGACATAATCAAGACAATTCAAAGAGGCACATTCATAGAAGTGAGTGTCTTCATGAAATAATGGAGCGATTTCATGTTAACAAATTAACGACCGCCTTTAATCCCAGCACTCGGGAGGCAGAGCCAGGTGGATCTCTGTGAGTTCGAGGCCAGCCTGGGCTACCAAATGAGTTCCAGGAAAGAAGCAAAGCTACACAGAGAAACCCTGTCTCGAAAAAAAAAAAAAAAAAATTAATGACAAAACTGATATCTCTAGAATAAAGAACAAATGATACCTAGTAGACAGCCAGAAATAATCAAACTCATGACTGAAATCAATAAATAACATTGAAACAATAACAACAGTAAGAAGCAAACTACCAAAGAAAAAAGAGAAAAAAAGGAGTTAGTTTTTTTTTTGAGAAAAAGCAATGATTGTTAAGCCATTAGCAAAATTTACTAAAATGTGGAGATAGAACATGCATACCAACAAAATCAGAGATGAACATGGGCAAATAAAGACACAACAATGAAATTCAGAGATAAATAAGGACATATTTAAAAACCTGTGCTCCATTAAATTGGAAAATATAAAAGAAATGGATATTCTTGATAAATGCCACCTACCAAAATTAAACAAGATCATTTACACAATATAAACAGGCATGTAACTCCTATGGAAACAGAAGTGCTAATTATGTCTCCCAACCAAAAAACAGCACATGGCCATATGGCTTTAGCACAGAAGTCTACCAGACTTCTGAAGAAATAATGCACATTCTCCTCAGATTATTTCAAAAAATGTACATAAAGAACATTGTTCAAATACTCATACAAATCTGCAGTTACCCTGACACCTAACCCACATAAAGAGCCAAGAAAAAGGGAAATACATACCAATTTCACCTATGAATACACATTAAAAATCAATCTCAATAAAATACTTGCAAACCAAGTAAAAGAACACATCAAAAGGAGCAGCCGTATTAATCAAATAGGATTCACAGAAGTGCGGTGATGGTTCAACACACATGATTTGATACATGAAGTACAGCATACAAGCAAATTAAAAGACAAAACCCACGTGATCATCTCACTAGATACAGAAAAAGCAGGTGTTCTAGAGGAACAAAGGTACAAAGGACATACTTTGACCTAATAAAGCAATTTACATCAATCTTAGACTCAGCATCAACCTAATGCTTATAGAGAAACGCAAAGCATTTCAACTAAAACCAGAAACAGCACGAAGTTGTTCATTCTCTTCATACTTATTCCGTAAAGCTCTTGAAGTCTTACCAAGAGCAATAAGACAACTGAAGGAAATCAGGGGATACAAATTGGAATGGAAAAAAATCTGAGTATCTTTATTCGCAAATGATATGATTTTATACTTGCGTATAAAAATTCTAAGAGGATACTTCTACAGTTGTTAAGCACTTTCATCAAAGAAACGGGATACAAAATTAATATGCAAATTAACCTTCCTATATAAAATAAGATACACTGAGTCAGGAAGAAGACAAAGTGGGGAATAGTCTTGAACTCGATGGCACGGGAAACAACTTTCTGTACAGAATACCAATAGCACAGGCACCAAGATCAAGGATTAATAAATGGGACCACATGAAACTGAAAAGCATCTGCTCTGGAAAGGAAGCCATTATTAGGACAAGATTTTGACTGTAATTTTGTTTATACCAATTTTACATGATAAGCATTCACGTCATTGATTTTAATGTCATTTCTCAAATGATAGAATTTTAAATATATGGTCTATTCTTCACTACTTACATTAACCATTGACTAAGATGATTAGTTTGGTCTTTTGTGCTATCTATAGTTTCTAACAAAATCTGCTTAACATATGGAAATCCAAAGTAGTTTCTTAGATGTAGAATATATTATCATTTCAGCTTATTACTTCATATATTTAAGAAGATTTAAAATAATATAATGCATAATATACATAACACAGAAGTTGCATCTAACTCACACTTAACTTTATTAAAAAGGTCAAAAAGTGAGATTTACCTCCATTGCTTATGTAGAATAGTGGTAATTCTAGACTTAAGCAAAGAAAAGTATATTAAAGTTAAATGCGAGCCGGGCGGTGGTGGCGCACGCCTTTAATCCCAGCACTCGGGAGGCAGAGCCAGGCGGATCTCTGTGAGTTCGAGGCCAGCCTGGGCTACCAAGCGAGTTCCAGGAGAGGTGCAAAGCTACACAGAGAAAACCTGTCTTGAAAACCAAAAACAAAACAAAACAAAACAAAACAAAACAAAACAAAACAAACAAAAAAAAAGTTAAATGCATGAACACAAGCGACATTATACAGGTTATATTTAGGAATACATATATACATATATATATGTTATATTTAGGAATACATATACGTATGTATATGTACATATACATGAATGCCCAATCAATTAATTTTTTAAAATAGGCTATTCATTTCAAAGAGAGAAAGGATAGTTATATGAAACGTTAGAATGAGGAAAGGGAAAGGAGAAATATAATTACAAAAATTTTTATAGAGGTTAAAAAAATAAGTTTAATGTGGCCTCACTCATTATTTACAAAATGTTAAAGTGAAAATACATGAATCCAACTCGATTTTAGCTTTTATCAACTCGAAATTTGGAAGTGACCATGTAAAAAACTGTTTATTATTGTTTGGAATTTTGGAGGAATTGTAACAAGTTTTTGTTTTCTATTATTTACAATAATTTTTAAAAATGTTAAATTTTATTATCAGGAAGGTAAAAATTAGACTGTATTGTAATTAGAGTGTCTTATATCAACTTAAAATTAAGATTATTTGCAATTAACAATTATGAAAAAAAATTTTGTATAACTCTATCATTACATTTCCTTAATCACATTGGCCAAAATTTTATTTATAATTTTTTCTAGAAATGCCTTTTGATAGTAATGTAGCCACATATATAAAGTATCTTATTTTATTCTAATGCCACACTAAGGAAAACCTTATGTGGATAAAGACAGTATGAGAAATGGAGACTCACAGAGAACAGGAAAATCAAGTCCATTTTTAGTAAGCTCTAAATGTATGACATTTATCTGGGCAAATAGGGAACAAGCCTTCCCTCGAGGGCAGCCAGATAACTGAGTGAGAAAAGAATATAATGGTGAAAGGCTCATTCCTATCATGGGCATCTAAAAGACAGCAGGGATGACTCCCTGGTGTGCTACTGCAACAGTTCTAGCTTGATATGAATAGACAAAAACATGGACTTCATCAGTAACAAATGAGAATGGGAGTTCCCAAGGAAAGAATCCTGGAAACAAATTATAAAGGGAATGATTGAGAACAGTTGACCAAAAGTAGTAACTAAAATAGGGAAACCTCTGAAGAGACCAAAAAAAAAAAAAAATTTCAATGAACTGTGCATATAAAGAAAAAAGCTTATTTATCCATTCTTCGGTTGAAGGGCATCTAGGTTGTTTCCAGGTTCTGGCTATTACAAATAATGCTGATATGAACATAGCTGAGCAAGTGCCCTTGTGGTACGATTGAGCATTCCTTGGGTATATGCCCAAGAGTGGTATAGCTGGATCTTGGGGGAGATTGCTTCCCAATTTTCTAAGAAAGCGCCATATTGATTTCCACAGTGGCTGTATCAGCTTGCATTCCCACCAGCAGTGGAGGAGAGTTCCCCTAGCTCCACATCCTCTCCAGCACAAGGTGTCCTCAGTGTTTTTGATCTTAGCCAGTCTGACTGGCGTAAGGTGGTATCTCAGAGTTGTTTTGATTTGCATTTCCCTAATGATTAGGGATGTTGAGCAATTCCTTAAATGTCTTTCAGCCATTTGTGTTTCCTCTGCTGAGAAATCTCTGTTTAGTTCTATAGCCCATTTCTTAATTGGACTGTTGAGAATTTTGATGTTTAATTTCTTGAGTTCCCTATATATTCTGGATATCAGTCCTCTGTCAGATGTGGGGTTGGTGAAGATCTTTTCCCATTCTGTGGGCTGTCCTTTGCCTTGTTGACCGTATCCTTTGCTCTACAAAAGCTTTTCAGTTTCAAAAGGTCCCATTGGTTGATCGTTTGTCTCAGTGTCTGAGCTACTGGTGTTATACCTAGGAAGCGATCTCCTATGCCAATGCGTTCAAGACTACTTCCTACTTTCTCTTCTAGCAGGTTCAGAGTAGCTGGATTTATGTTGAGGTCTTTGATCCACTTGGACTTAAGTTTTGTGCACGGTGATAGATATGGATCTATTTGCAGCCTTCTGCACGTTGATATCCAGTTATGCCAGCACCATTTGTTGAAGATGCT
>CABHPR010146653.1:0-11123 GCA_902168415.1 Peromyscus melanophrys
GCTTGAGGCATGCAGTAAAAGTTTACAGATGAGGAAAACAGTTCTGACCCCGGCTTTTCCTCTGGCCACGTGAAATGGAGTAGGCCATCGCTTAACCGCTCACATCTGGAAAGGAAGACGTGGTATGAGAAAGCCTCTTTTGATCCAATTCTGTTTGGATCATGGATTTAATTTTAACTGTTAACTGGAGGCTTCACATCCCTCTCTGCACCTGTTGTCTCCTCTTCCTGTACGTGTTAGAGACTCGCATTGATCATTGTGATATCAAGGTGCGTCACAAACATGCTCTCTGTGTTAACTAGACCTTACTGTCCTTTCTGCGGTAATACATATCTCTCATAGAAGACAAAATAGACTCTCAGGGAGTAGTGGCTGCCTTCTTGAAGTTTATAATGCACATATAGGATATGAAAGCTGATCTACATGTAAACCTTTATTTCTTTGACAAAAAGACTCTTATTAATTATATCTGAGACTTGAGTGCATCCAGTTGCTTACCTAAATGCAGTCCTCCCTTGTATTTGCTTCTGATCAAAGCCATGAAAACTTTAGGACCATGAACCTCATAGCACATCTCCAGACTACAGATCAGCAAGTGCTTTTTTATAGTAGACATCTGGGTGGTATGTTGGCAGAAATGCGGTCTGAAAGCCCACACTGTACCCGGCAATCAAGCTCATACATCTCCATGTCTCCCTGACAGTCTACACTGAGAAGGCCTAAAAAAAATATCTGGGACAAAAGTTTGAAATATTAATTCATGTATATGTTCTCTTCAGTAAATTTTTGAGCCTACCTTTGAGCAGCCAAAAACATCCAATATCAAGGATGAATATGTATGAAAAAAAGTTTGAAATACTAATCAGCAGGTATTCTCTCTTTTCTCCATATTGGTGGGAAGGTTGAGAGCCTACTTTGAAGCAGTCAAAAGCATTCACATAGCCAAGAGAAGGAAGATTGTCAAGCAAAGAGAGAGAAACCTTCACCAGTTAGCCAAGGGTCCTTTTGTCCCATTCTGGCAAAGGCCATGACTACAGGAACTATAATTCTCCTAGTGTCTGCATCTCTGAGCCAGGGTATCAGGTCCTATGCTCTGTGTCTTAAGGTAGCAACCTAGCAGCTGAATAAGATGCTCAGTGGTTAGTGTGATGACTCTTGGGATGCTGGAACCAATTGTGGAGGGCAGACTTTTAGAACTCCCCCGACAGCTAGGGCTTACAGCACTTCTCTCTATCCTCTGGTGCCTCTGGCACTCCATGTTCTTAGCACTTCACGGCAATTCACCTTGCACTCCTCACTCTCCTCCATCTCCTGCCTTCCACAGTCCTCTGCAGCCTTGGCTCTTAGTGGTGTTTGCTCCCAGCCTTTCACTGGAACTCTCAGCTACCCTTTAGCTGCTCTTGGGTATGCCTATGGCTGATAGCACAAGCAGACATCTGTACTTTGTGTTCCCAGGTCAACCCACTCTACCGGTAATAACAGCCATATATGGGCAGAAGAGGCTGTGTTGGGACCAAGGCTCTATTGCCGGAGAGAAGAATACACAGAAGGAGGGGCTGGGAACAGCTGGGATATGCAAGAAGAATGGCTGGCACCCAGGAGCAGTCACGTGTGCACAACTATCATGAGTCGGGGAGGCATACTTCCCTAAATGACTAAGGAATGCAGTAAGGTCTGGAAGGCTATAGGTAGGGAACACCTGAAGCTTCCATGGACTTGGGAAGTCTCAGAGAACAATGATGAGCAGCTGAAGAGGTTATAACAGAAGCCCAACCCTGCCCCTGGGAACATCAAAATGTTAAAATCATTTCTGGGAAGCAAAAAGGACTGACTGCTCGATTGGCACTCTGTTGGAGCCAGTGAAACAGCCAGGGGTAACAATGCCTGTGTAATCTCACCTCACTTGGTAAACACACACACACACACACACACACACACACACACACACACACACACTGGATCTGGCCTTTGCCCATTCCTGGTCTAGGACATTCATCCAACTATGCTCTAGGACAATGACAACAGGCACTAGAAAAGGGTCTGACAGCTGTCAATCAAGCAACCAAACGGCTTGTACCTGACAGTTTCAGACATTTAAATGGACACACATTTAAGGGACATGTGTCACAAAAAAACGGACATGGAAATTAAGTTTTCTTTTAAGGGAACTATATCTAACATTAACTCCCAGCCAAAGGCCATTAGGGAAGGCAGATCTTCCAGATATGTCAAAACAATAGCTATTCAGGGTTTTGACATATAAACTGAGCTGTTTGGTTCAACAGGGAAAGCTCTGTAGATAGTAAAAGGTTAAGATGTGAGGAGGACCTCTGCTGGCTGCCCCCTCACCACTCTGCAGAAAGCAAGTGGATGCAGAAACTTGGCCTCCTTGCTGTAGTCCTAACGGACTTGGAGCTGAGGGAAGAAACCTTTCAAGTTTGTATGTGAAATTCTAGGCCTACCTCCGAGAAGTTCATGCCTAAAACCAACCAGAATCAATGCAGTCAAAGGGTTGGGGACATTCTAGTGCAGAACACCACCAAGCTCTTAGTTTTGTTTCTTAATAGGACTTAAACAAGACAGACTAGAACAGCTCCACAAAAGTTCTGGAAGCAAAGCTCACATTTGACCATAGCCCGCAAGAAGGATGAGAGGCACAGTGTTCTGAAAACAGGCATTAATAATTCAAAGAAAAGATTTAGCAGCAGCAAGATGTATTAGAGCATATGACTCAAATATCTAAGACACACTCTAAAAGTCTACAGCATCTTAAAAGAACAGTCGAATGAAGGGAAACTAGATGAAAATGTTCATAAAGTCATAGATATTAGAATTATCTGTCAAAACATGAGATTCAGAGTTTGAAGAGATGGCTTAGCCGTTAAAGGCCTGGCTGCTCTTTCAGAGGAATCCAGTTGGATTCCCAGCACCTACATGGTAGCTCACAACTGGCTATAAATCCACTCTGGGACTCTTAAGCCCTCTTCTACCCTCTGTGAGAACCAGGCACTGCTGTGGGGTGTACACATGCACTCAGGCAAAATACCTACACATATCATCATCATCATCATCATCATCATCATCATCATCATCATTATATATTGCTGTATTTAGTGAGGCAATTCCATGTAATTTATCTGGTAGTCAAGAGAGATTTTTTTATGGGATAACTTACAGCCAATAGGGATTGGTTACAGGATCCAGGAGAGATGAGGTACCATCCAGCAGAGAACTCAGGCTTGGTCTCCCATCCAGATTCCAGGACCACGAAGTATCCAGAAGAGACCAAGCATGTATGCACCTTGAGTCTTAAGGGGCTCCCCTTCGGCTATGCCCCAGGGGCAGATCATTGGCAGGTGTGGCAGTTACCTGCCATTACTCTAGGGGCAGTGTTTCAAAGTCAAAGCTGGAACAGCTACCCACTACATCTCCCCTCTTTTGTCTAAATAAGAAAATTCTAACCTAATACAGAACTATTTACAATAGGAATGATTACCAAATATTGTCCTGGAGGAATAAGGGATAATGACCTATACAATTTGAGACTACACCAACAAGAACACCACCAAACAAGAAACACATACTAAAATCCAGAAGAGTCTGGAACATAGGAAAATGACACATTACAAAGGTCCTTTTAAAAGATGTCCTACCTTGAAGAACCTGAATCTAATAACTAATATGTTCTAGGTAAGATACAAGAAGATTGCAATTATAACTGTTAGTCTCTAATCCTATCAAAGACCTGAGAAGGAATATAATAATACCTAAGAAATAGGAGAAAGATGCAAGCAACTTTCAGGAGACTTGTGAGAGTAGACAGAGACAGCTGGCAACCTGAACAGTCATCTAGAATTTCTCAGTATCGTTGGTGCATTTAAATTGGCTACAGGCCTAGAGTATCTGTCAGAACCAGGAAATGCAGAGGGGAATGCCTTGGGAAACTCAGAGGCAAAGCATTTCTGATTAAGCCAGAGCATGGGTTTTGCATTGTTTTTCTGTTAATTTTATGATGTCTGATTCCTGTAGAGAAATTGCACCCTGGTAAAGAGTTTCCCTGAATGCTTCCTGTGCAGATTCTAGCATATTGACACTGAACCAAGGATCCAGTCACTAGGTGATTAATTGTGGACCAGTGGTGGTCTGGGACAGATTAGTCCGATGTTTTGTGGAGCAGCATCAGCATTTGGCTCAAATGTCTTCACCTATCCCGGCAACTTTCACCCAGGGACCAGAACTACATAAGGAGAGTATTTCAAGCGGAGGCACATGTAATAATTATTCAGTTAACTCCCTTGTCATTCCGAAACGCACTGTTACTAAGCAATGGTAATTACCACTGCAGCCTGTGTACCGCTGTTGTAGTGATTTAAATTAATGAATATTTTATTGTCAACATGCAAACTCAGAAATATCCATGTTTGTTGTGCAGGCAGTTCTTCAGTGTTTCCTCAACAGAGACAAATAAAATTTACTCCCATGCAAATTTAATTACAATGCGATATGTGAAAAAAAAATGAGTGACATTTCATACATTAGAAGGAGAACTGGAAATTTCCAAATGCTAATTTTTAATAAAGCCAATTAACACACACTAGAATTAAATGCAATCTTTGACTCCATCAAATGATTTTCCCATTATTCTTTACTGTATCATTAAAATTCAAATGTGAAAGAAAGCAAACATTCAGGAAATACTAATTATGAGAAGAAAATGAATTCTGAGTTCCCTGCGGGGGGGGGGGGGGGGGTTACTCCTGTGTAGCTGGCTAGGCTGGAAAGAACTCTTTTCATCTGCTCTTCGAGGTGCCTGCCTCGGCTGTCAACACTACCGTCCTAGATGGGTGAGACGCTCCTCCCTCCATCCTGTGATTTGCTGTATCATACAACCCATTCAGTCATGGCAGAGATGGAGATCTGTCAAAGAGAAAATTCCCAGTATAAGACCTTTCACATAGGAAGGTCCTTATTGCTATTTTGGAAATGAGGGTTTGGTTTTTTTTTTATAATTCCTTAAAAAGAAAGAGAAATATTGTTATTTACTTACCATTTTCAATGTAAGTGAATAATTCTCTTTATGGGTAAATTGAAGTATAGTCTTTTGCTACCCTCTAGGGCTCAGGGACAATGTTTTTCTCTGTTCTTTCTTTTGAGTGAAGAGTAATATAGTTAAGAAATTTGTTAACTCTACAGATTAGGTAGTATCTATTTCCGTCAGACATCCTTAGCTCATAGAGTCTATTCCTAAGTCATAATGGAATGCATAATGTGTTGAAACAAATGAAAACTATCATTACATTTTACTGTTTTAAAATGTGTTCAGTATAATATAATCATATTTTTCAATTCTCCTAAGCCCTCAACACTAGAAACAGTTATTATCTGCTATTAGATATTTATCACTACCATATATACCATAAAAACTTTAAAGTAATCATATATATTTCCTTTCTCATTCTGAATTATATGTGCTTATTTAGTTTTCAATTAACTTGTCAATATCTACATTAATGAGTTATTTGCATGTCCCTCATCATGTCTACCACTTAGTTGAGACTCAACCAGACCAGACACGGTTAAGACTGGGATCAGAACACCAGTCCTGTTAATCTGGACTGAATTTACAATGCTAAACTAGGAGATAATTTTTATTTTCTGCAAAAGCAGAAAAACCATGGATCTTGCCTGAGATTTCTTCCAGTGTACAAGTTATGTGTGTGTGTGTGTGTGTGTGTGTGTGTGTGTGTGTGTGTGTGTGTGCATTCATGTGTGTAATCTTTGAAAAAGAAAAAAAAACAAGACAATGATCATTTATGCTTGTATCTAAGGGAGTTCTGTCATTTAAATGTACCAATAGTCTCTCAGGTATTACGTCTCTGTTGTGACTGTAATAATATCTCAACTTGGTATTCATTTAACTGTGTATTCTCTATCTCTCTTTAGAAAAGAAAATAGGCAAAAAAAAAAGAATAAAAACAAACAAAAGAATGAGAAACACACACACACACACACACACACACACACACACACACACACACACAAACATACAAAACCAGAAAGCATAATATATAAACCAAAGACTGGTAAGATTAGAAAATACCCAAGCAAAGCAATATGAGGCAAAAATAAAAAAATCTTCAAAAATATCATAGAGTTCATTTTATGTTGGCCACCTACTGATTAAGGGCTTCTTGTTCTTACGTGTGGTTTGTGTCCACAGTGACACTCTATTGGAGAAAACTTTTTTTTTTTCCTGTGCAAGCAGACACTAAATGGAGATAGCCTCTGGGTTAGGTACAGGAGCTTGCTCTGATTACCATTTATGTAAAAAGCAATTGACACAAATTTAATTTGATAGACATTGTTATAGGATATACCAGGATTCACTTGTCTAGAGCTTTCCAATGAATGCCCACGAATTTAGAGAAGAAGATAGGGTTCAGTTCATAAAGTAGAATTCCAGCCCAGAACCTACCTGAAAGGTCTAAGGATGAGAATGGATGTACTTACAACCCTTGCACTTGGGGAAGTAGAGACAGATGGACCTCGGAAACCATCTGAACAGGCACCTTGTCCTATTGGGTGAGTTCCAGGTCACTGAGAGACTCATGCTCTTTCTACTTTTGTTTTGAGTAAAGGTCTGTCCTCTAGTCTCTACATATAGATGTATACACATGTGAGTACACACGAACACATATACACCTGCATATACATAAACATAGCCATGCACACACACACACACACACACAAATAAGAATACATTTAAAAGACATGCAAAATTTAAACACATCAATATTCAACAGCCAAATTTATCAGCCAGTGAAACGTAACTGTCAGATGAATAACTATTGGGTAAAATGGGGTACGGATGAAAAACCATGGAGGACAGAGGCACAACAAATGCCATGTGAACAGAATGTGAGGGTGTCTTGCACAGGGACCCAATATCCACTGCAGTGTGGCAGCTTGTCAGAACCCAGATGGAAATGTCTCTGTCTACATTTTATTGCTGTAGCAATCAATCGTGCATGTGACAGTTACGCTACAAAGCGTATTTGTAAAAGTGATTTCATATTCTACTGTAATTTCTATTGTCCTTGTTATCCCTGGAAATAATGCCACTGTGGAACCAAAAATGCAGGGACTGAAAATATGTAATTCTCAATAGACTGAACAGAGGTTAGTATCAAGCACAGGTCATCGGAAGGCAAAACTAGTATGAAAAATAATTGTACATTGGATTCATTTTCTCACTAAATTTTTTTCTTTCAAAGAACCAACAAAAGATAAATGTGTGGAAAAATTGACCCTGAGAAGTTGCAAGGATTCCACCAGTCACTATAAATGGAGGTAGGGTTGGGGGTGGGATGGGAATCCAGTATTCGCACATACTACAAATGAATAAAATACAAAATAAAACGACAACCAAATGAAAATTTTAGTCAACCTCCAGAAAACAATTGTTCACCCAGTGTAATAAAAGCATTAAAAGTAGAAAATTTTATAGATTGTTGGTCCAAGTATAAAGTATACAACTCAGCATCTAAGCTTATTTTTAAGGTATTAAGGAATGTGAAACTAATTAGATTAAAAATTAATAAATTTAAAACCTTTTAACTTAGGACATGGTGAGTAAAATGATACATATAAAATCAATGTGCCTTAAAGGTGTGTTGGCAAAATGTCATCTGAAGAGCTTTGAGAAGTTCCCAGGCAATTTGTATGCAGGTCCACTCTATCCTTGAAGCCAGACCTACTCCACGGCAAAAAACAAAACAACAAAACCAGATCAATCCAGGCAAATCCAAGATATCTCTCAGGCATGCAAAGATGCTAAGTAATAAAAGACTTTGGACAGCTTCCCCTTGTCTGCCTTGACCCAGGACATCAGTGTCATCTCTTATACAAGAAGAACCCTATCTTGGAGAGAGGATGTTTTAAGACATGAATTTCCCATTCTTGATAAAAGAAAATGGCCCCCATAGACTCACAGGAAGTGTTATTATTAGGAGGTGTGGTCTTGTTGGAGGAGGTGTGGTCTTGTTGGAGGAGGTGTGGTCTTGTTGGAAAAAGTATGTCCCTGGGCATGGGCTTTGAGGTCTTGGGTGCTCAAGTCAAGCCTAGTAGATCACTGTCCCTTCCTGTTGCTTGTGGATCCAGATGTAGACTCTCAGCTCCTTCTGCAGTACCATGTCTGCCTATATGCTGCCATACTGATAATGGACTAATCCTCTGAAACTATAAGCCATCCCCAATTAACGGTTTTCCTTTATAAGAGTTGCCATGGTCATGGTGTCTCTTCACAGCGATAGAAACCCTAACTAATACAAGAAGAAAGGCTTTGTTCTGCCTACTTGATAGAATCTAAAATCCTGTATTGGCATAAGTACCTGCCAGGCAGAAATCCCCCAGAGGTGAGTAGCAGAGGTCTTTGGCACAGAAGCAGGGCTGTCAGGCTTCTTAGCTGAAAACAAGAAAATAATCTAATTCTACTTAGGTAAGTCGTACACACGCCATGAATCCATCCATCTAGGTAGGCTAGACTTTGTTTGAATCATCCCCAAATCTTAGTCATTTGACTTAACTTGCATCTACCACTTGCTCATGGGGCCTACTAGGGGTCTGGGTGACTCTCCAGGACAAAGAAACTCTGTGCCCTAGCTCGGTATTCTGAGTTTGGGCACCACAATACCAGGGCCAAGAGGTAAAAATAAGATCTGGCAGAATGATAAGCTTTCCACTGCCTCTACCAACATGGCCTTACACTATGAAATGGTTGCAAAACGGTGTTTTCCATGAATAAAATGGAGACATTGCTGATAGTGCTATTGCCTACTGTATGGAGAACAGTAAACTATCCAGGCATTTCTCTATTTGCCTGCCTGCTTATCTATCCACATATAAACAAGCCTTGGCAAACAAACAAATAGGCATACATTTTATTAACATTTGGGGAGGGACCCCGGCAGTCAGAACACTGAAAGGATTTCTTTTGTGACTTGCTCGTGAACACCAATTAAATTTAATTGTAATATGCCTACAAATGCAAGACTCATTAAACCAATCCAATAAATTAGGAAGGGCATGAGAATGTTAACAGACCATGATTGCCAGCCTGCTGCGTTCAGCTGTGCCATGGCAGGTGGCGCTAACACCGTTGTAATGTTGGTATCTATTTTGGTTGGAATGGCTCGGCAGGTGCATTAATGCGATTGTGTGCTTGTATCTATTCTGGTTGGATGGCTTTGTCATAGGAGCCCTGTAAACAGCCCTTTCCTTTCTTCGATTCAAGGATGCATGCAGTGGGTTCTCAGAGCCTTTTCTGCCCAGTCTCTGAGTCTTTCTCTGCCTGCTAGTCAGGTCGTTTACTCAGGCAAACGACGTATGAACAGTCTGCAGATTCCAGCTCTCACGGTGCATTGCCTCATTTAAACTTCCTAAGAGGTCTGTGTGTTAGGGGTTTATAATCTATTACTCACTAGGATATGAAATTTAATTCATTTTAGAAAGGGCACTTGGTTCCTCAGGCTGGGTCATTTGTCCACTGCCACAAGGAGGGAGACTCTGTTAGAATTCAAAGTAGTTGCTATTAGAGACAGGCCTTTTTCATCACACTTTGATCCTGGTCAGAATTCTCTGAGTAGGGCATCACAGGGACATCTATATTCTCTGGAATGGAGTTTGTTGTGACTCCACGGCATACAAATGGGCCGTGAAAGAAAGATAACGGGACCAGACAACTTCTGAAAAAAACCAAGGTTGTTTTCTCACTCTGCTCGCCCATCACACCAGTGCTTGTCATCATGAGGGTCCTATTGACATTCACTCGAGAAGCCACTCAGTTCTTGGTGTCCCTCTCCTCGCTTCCCAAACAGTGCATAAAAACCTGTGCTTCAGCAAAGCCCTCAGCATGAAGGCAAAGCCAGCACCCTAATCACTCCATTGCCGCTTTAAGAAACAGCTAATAATAAATATGCTAAAGGTCAGTGTGGACTTTCACGCCTAACCAGATGGTGATGAAGTAATGTCCAACTCAGGAAAAAGTGAGAAAGTGAGAGAGCATTTTTCCTCTTCTCACAGTAGTTTAATTTGAAATGATCTTCTAAAAAGCAAATTGCTTAAAAATAATCCCATTTATTTTCAACGTATTTGGAGATTTTCCAAACTTGAAAGGACAGGAAAGCATAGACTAATTTTAGAAATGAAGTGGCAGGCTTATATGATTGGCTAGAGAATATGGTAATCTTTGCTGCACATACACAACAATATTGGCTTCAACTTTTAATTGAAAAGATGGTTATTAATATTCATTTCTCTTGATCTAACATCCTATTGTTTTCCACTCAGTAAAAGAAAATCATATTCTGGGAGATACTAAAAAAAGCCTTTAGCAGGAAAATGCATTTTTACTAGATACATTAGTTTATGTTAATTGTTATAACAAAATACTGGAAGTAGAGCTAACATTATAAACAAAAATAAGTTTTATTTTTCACATTTTTGGAAGTTCAAGTGTATTGTGCCAGAATCAGCTGTAGCATGAATCTTAAAGAGTTCTTATTAATAAAATCAAACCTGAGCCGGGTATTGGGGTGAACACTGGAAGGTCAGAGAGACAGAATAAGCCACAGCTATCTCACCTCGCTGGATCCTCAGCTGGTCTTGTTTCCTCAGACTGGATGCCCCAAGCCCTCATCCAGAATGGGTCTCAGCTGAACTGCTGCTAGAAGCCTGAATGCTTAACCAGGCCAAATGCTTCTCCAGGCCAAATGCCTCTCCAGGGCAAAGGCCTCTAGTTTCTGGTCCTCACGCTTTATATACCTTTCTGCTTTCTACCACCACTCCCTGGGATTGAAGGTGTGGCTTTCTGGGATTAAAGGTGTGTATCACCGTGCCTGGCCGTTTCCAATGTGGCCTTGAACTCACAGAGATCCAGAGAGATTTCTGTCTCTGGAATGCTAGGATTAAAGGCGTGTGCTACCACTGCCTAACCTCTGTTTCATATTGTGGCTGTCCTGTTCTCTGACCCCAGATAAGTTTATTAGCATACACAATATTTTGGGGAACACAATACCACCACATTTCCTCTCTTTTTGTCTAAAATTAAAAAAGCTTATAACTAA
>CABHPR010146655.1:0-12987 GCA_902168415.1 Peromyscus melanophrys
GGGTGGCTCAGAGTTGTCTGAACCCTCAGCTTCAGGAAATCTGACACCTTTTACTGACCTCCACAGACACTGCACACAAAATAATGTTTTGTTGTTTTTAAGAGAGAGAAACGTTTAAATTCCAAGAAAATACTAACTTTGATAGGAAGTAAAATTCCCCAAAGGGAGTTTACTTTCAGAGACCAAAGTGCAGAAGACTTTCATACAACTCATCCACACAGACACACACAAAGACCCTCCAACTCTCTACAGAATGACACCCTCTAATTCCCCAGCTTCAGTCTGCCCTGCCTGCAGCCTCATGAAATGTCACATTTCTCTTTCTGAAGTCATAAAAGCTGCCCATACAAACTCCATTGAAATCAGCACACTCTACTCCAAGAAGCCAGCCTGGGAGCTGGCATATGAATAGTACTCAGAGCCCCAGAGCGGGTTTGAAATATCCTGGCCAGGAATAGTTCTGAGGGCAGAGCCCAGGCACACCATGGAGCTCACGTAAAGAAAATTCCATACATTTTCCATGTGCTTATTCAAGATACCCACAGAAATAGAGCGAGGCGTTAGTGAAGCAGTTCTTGAGATGGGACGGGATCTCCTAAAAAGAAATTGCGCTTGGCCTGTTCCAAGGTAAAATGTGTGCCTCAGATCTGCAAATGAAAGACGATCACAAACATATGGTTAATGACTCATCTCAAATGGAAAAACAGAGTTGGTTATATTTTATGGAGAGTTTTCCATGTTGAAGGTGCATCTGTTGCTATTTATCCTGACATGTATGTAGAGCTTGGCAGATCCAGTGCTCTGTAGGGAAGAGTGAAATCCAAACCAAACCACAGAACTTTCTAACTTTGAGGCTGGCTCCTGGGATGGAAAACAGCTTCCTGATCCCTTGAAACACTGCCCAGCTGAGCGGGGTGACTTTGAGAGGCCCACATCACAGGGCTGCACAGTTGGATAAAACAACAGCAAACCCTGCTTTGCATGGGCCTCTGGAGAGAACAGAGCAAAGACAGTCAGTCAAAGAGGTGTGCGGGAGCTTGGGGAATGGCCTTCTGATCACTGAACATCTCTGGGTGCGTGTTCCAGGCCAAAGAGACCATATTTATCCTGACACAAAAATACCTCCTGGGAGCAGACAAAGCCTACGCCCTTTAGTCTGTTACTAACATTCTCTAAGAGAGCATTCACGAGTTACAGCAATTTTCCCAGTTGGGTAGCTCTGATAAGTTTGAAGACATTTTTCCATTAAGTGTGCTTCAACAGTACCCTCTGCTACAGGACACTGATCTTTAGTGTGCTCAGCTGCAGAATCATCTCACCTGGAAATAGGTCATGCCTAGTTCTTGCAGCTTCTCCCCCACCTTCCTTTCTTCCACCCCCACTTCTTGGCCTCCAACGTAATAGTTTAGGAACAATAGGTAAATAAACAAGATACCACAAGGATGAAAAGGAGACGTGAGTTGAGGGTATTGGGGGATAAACTGTGTCTCTGCAAAACTCATATGTTTAAATCTCAACTTCTACCAGCTCAGGATATAGCTGTCATTGATGGTAGGGAGTGCAAGAAGCAATTAAAATTCAGGTCACTAGGGTGGGCCCTAATCCAACATGACTGATGTCCTAGGATGAGGCGTTTGGACACAGGTGGGTATAGGGAGAAGATTGTCAAAGAAGTACGGGAAGGCAGGCAGCTACAGAGGAGAGAGTTCTAGAAGAACCCAGCCTAGACAATGCCTTGACCTTGGATTTCTAGTCTTCAGAACTGTGAGGAAATAAATCTGTATTGTTTATGCCACACACTGTGTGATACTTTGTTAAGACAGCACAAGCTAACTAACACAGAGAGTCAGCTACCTAACAAAGTACAGTAAAAGATGAGGTGGATAAAAAAAAACTCCACAGGAAGAGGCAGAATATGAGCCCTGGCATGAGAGATGGTCGTGATTGCTCATGCTGTAACAAAGAAGTTAAAAACAAGATTGGAAGTTGGACACACAGATGTGCCCAAGGCTCTTACCAGATTCCAGAAAATCCTCCAGATGTTTGCTACACTTTCGTGGGGAGGGGGTCTCTACAGCTTTTCAACAGCCAACTGTATTCTTGGTTTGTGTACACACGCTCAAAGGTTAGCATGCTTGTGAGCCCCTGGCACGTGTGTGCATTGTTGCTGTTTAGCATTGACTGGGGGTAATACATGAGCCAAACACAAAGACTCACACATTCCATTGTAGAGTCTCAAAAGAAACAAACCAAGTACCAAAGAGCAAGATTCAATAGACTCTCAGATGCTGGAAGTGAGACCACTTTAGGAAACTCACCGTCTAACCGTCCCCAGAGCAAGGGCAGCTGTCGAATGGTGCGTTGCACACATGCTAAATTAAACTTGAGTTACTTTAATATTGTCTTAAGTATTGTCATCTAAATCTGTTCCTTCAAGATCTATGTGATGAGAGTTTAAGAATTTATTACTGACAGCCCTGGAACATGTACTTAACATTCTTTTACATATTATAAACCTTTCCTTGGCAAGGAGAGAATTGCTCCTCTCTGTTTGTTCAAGGGAGGTCTGGCTTCCTTGAGGAGGACTGAGCAGAGAAGTTTCAGTGAGGTCAGAAGGCATCTTTTATGTCACTTTCTTCTCATGTTTTAAGCCCTCCGACTTCAGAGATATCACACGTATTTGGCCTGGATCTTAAAAACTAACTAAGGTCATCAGAGAAATGCAAATCAAAACGACTCTGAGATACCACCTTACACCTGTCAGAATGGCTATGATCAAAAACACCAATGACAGTCAATGTTGGAGAGGATGTGGAGCAAAGGGAACACTCCTCCACTGTTGGTGGGAATGCGAGCTTGTACAACCACTGTGGAAAGCAGTATGGCGGTTTCTCAGAAAATTAGGAATTGAGCTACCCCAAGACCCAGCCATACCACTCTTGGGCATATACCCAAAGAATGCTGATTCATACCACAAAGATACATGCTCAGCTATGTTCATAGCAGCACTATTTGTAATAGCCAGAACCTGGAAACAACCTAGATGCCCTTCAACTGAGGAATGGATTAAGAAAATGTGGTACATATACACAATGGAGTACTACTCAGCAGAGAAAAACAATGAAAGCATGAAATTTGCAGGCAAATGGATGGAACTAGAAAATATCATCCTGAGTGAGGTAACCCAATCCCAGAAAGACAATCATGGTATGTACTCACTCATAAGTGGATTCTAGATATAAAATATAGAACAATCAGACTATTTTAAATTTTTTATCGGTGGATTCTACTGGAATTTATCGGTGGATTCTGCTGGAATACCCGATGCAGACAAGCACTGGAGAGCTCCTGTGGCAAATCACCCTCTGGAGCAATGGAAGGATCTTTCTACTAACACGTGGAGGAGACCCGACCTAGTGTTGGCGTGGCCCTGGGGTTCTGTTTATGTCTTTCCTCAGGACAGTGAGGTTTTTCTTTGGATTCCTGAGCACTGAATGCGCCCTACGGCTGCTGCTGAAGCCTAACATGACAGAGACTTAATGGGTCTTCTTGAAAAAAATCTATCCTTCTGATGTCAATGGAGATTGAGAACCCAACATCTCCAGCTTTGGCAAGCATTAATGTAAGCCTAGGAACTGTAACCATAAGAATGTATTCTCCAGAAGAGCTGCCAGCTAAAGTCGTGCTAGGATCAAGAAAAATGGGCCTTGGCAGTACGTGTTACTGGAGTTGTATCCACGCCAGTGGATGTCCACACAATCCAGAAGAGAATTTGTCATTGCTGTTGCCGCTGTTGCTGTTATAGCAATGGCGCCCACCACTGCTACTCTTTCTGGGATTACCATTTCATAATTGCTTACTACAGCTAGCACAATGGAGACCCTGGCAACATAAGTAGCTACCACAGTTAGTTAATCTCTCATTCTATGGGGCATGATAAATTTAATTCAGTAGCTATATACATCTCGATTGGCTTTGAAAATTATAAATTTATAAACTCAAGTACCAGTTGCTTTTGGGATACTATCTTACAAGGACACCAACGTACAGTATGGCTTGTTAAGGAAGGGAATGGCTCAGTTGCCTTTAGCCTACTGGCTAAGGGTGAGATAGGACCTCTGTTGGTCTTTTCTGTATCGAACACACAGATTGCAAGCCCAGTGCCACTTTGAGATCTTTGGCAGCAGTTAACTCTGCAGCTCACACACGATTGAGCCTGTATGACAATGAGTATTCAGAGACGGGTAATGCCTGGGGGGCAATCACCAACCTAAGACAGAGCACCTGTGTGGCCTGGACAGGCGTCTCCATGACGGGTAAGGTGACCTGCTGACGTCCCACGCAACCCAAGTCAGAAACTCATTTTTTAACAAAAGGGGGACCTGTAGGATCCTGGCCCCCGTTTTGGGTAACTGTTGCCTTGCTTGCAGACCTTGACCTTGATATTCTCCCTATGCTAATTCCCTGCCAGGTTCCACCCTCATGAATGCTTAAGGGAAGTTCCTTGCCTGGTACTCTGAATAATGGGCGTTAACAGATTAGAAGCAAGATTGTAAAACATCAGTAGCGAACTTCTGCCCTCCAGGGTCCTCCCATTGTGCTGTAAGCCTGTATTTAAGACCTCCTCCCCCTTAAATAAATGACATTCAACATTTAAAATTAAAATATATATATATTATATATATAATTGAATGAATACTGTGAATGTTATATATGAATACCACAAGTGTGATTAATATCATGAGTGTAATTAATGAATATCATGAATGTAATTTCAAAAAATAAATAAATAAAGTTTAAAAAAAAACTAACTAAGGGTGACAGATTTTTCTTCTGAACTTTAGGGCGTGTTATGACTTGGATCTAAAATGTTCCACAAAAGTTCATTTCTTGAAGGTCTGGTCCACAAATATAACTATGTACAGAAGTGAGAATTTGGGGAAGTGATTGAATCATAAGGGCTTTGGTCTCATCACTGGATTGAACTGATGGCATTATTCGGAAGTGATGTAAACATTGAGAGGTTGAACCTAGTTAGAGGAAGTGAGTCACTGGAGGTATGCCTGGCCCTGACCCCCCAAACCTCTCTGTGAATCCTGTCTCTCATGAGGACAGCTTTCCTCTGCAATGTCCTTCGTCCATAATGTTTCCACCTTGCCCTGGCTGTAGCAGTAAAGGAGTCAGCTAGCTATGGCTAAAACCGTGGGCCAAAATGAACCTTCCCCCCCTTAGATTGTCTGACTCCAGTATTTTGTCATAGAGCCGCAAAGCTGGCAAACATGGGTAGTGTAGCAGGAAGAGAGCCTCGGAGCCGTTAGTGAACACACTGGGTACAAACAACTCCAGGTAAATATTGGCAGGGGCATGCATTTGCTATACAGCCACACACCAAAGTGTCTTCTCTTTTAAAATATTTTTTTCAAGTTAGTATACAAAACAATGGGTTCATCATGCTATTTCCATATATATGTGTCATCATACACACTTCTAATTCATCACCCTTCCCCACAGCCTTCCCCCATGTCCCCTGATCTCCTGGCTGGTTTGCATCCTTCCTCAAAATAATCTGCTTTCTTGCCACATGTATTTCATTACCTCCTCATCTCTCTCACCATCCCTGTGATTGATCCCTCTTTAGTTCTAAGACACACACACACACACACACACACACACACACACACACACACACACGGCACTTTTAAATCTAAATTCTGCCTCTGGGAGTAAACATATGGTATTTGTCTTTCTTATCTGGCTTATCTGGCTTAGGAATGACTTCCATCTCGTTCCATTGTTTTACTGCAAATGTCATGATTTCATTTTTCTTTACAGCTGTATAAAATTCCATTGTGTATGTGTCCTGTTGTATTTACTCATCCATCTGTCAGTGGTCATCTAGGCTGGTTCTCTTCACTCAGATATTGTGAACGATGCACAGGTGTGTACAGGTGTGTACCTGTGGTGTGTTGACTTAGAATCCCTTTGGATCTAGCCCCATGGATACAGTCTCATTCTACTACTCCTGGACATCCAGCTTCTCCAGCACCATCAGAGAGTGGTTTCTTTCCAGAGTATGTTTTTGACACTTATTCAAAAACAAGGTGGCTGTGACTCTGTTGGTTTACTTCTGAGTCTTTCCCATGGTCTTTACGTTTTATGCCATTACCATTCTGTATTTGTTGCGATGGCTTCATAGTGTACTTTGAGATCAGGCCTTGTGACACCTTCATCCTTGCTGTTCCTGCTGAGGATTGCTTTTTGCTATTCAGGGTCTTTTGTATTACTAGTCGGATTTCCCCCCTATCTCTATGAAGAGTGCCTTTGGGATATTGATGGGGATTATGTTGAATTTGATGATCACTTTTAATAAAATAACCATTTTCAAAATATAAAATCAGTTAATTTATGACCATAGGATACCTTTTTATACTCCACTATCTTCTTTAATTTCTTTCCTTGGTAGAATAAAGTCTTTCCTCTCCTTGGTTGGGCTTATTCCTAGATATTTTAATATTTTTTTTTATTGAAAGAGTCTTCAAGTTCTTTCTTGGCAAGTTTGTTACTGATGTATAGTGAAGTGTTAGTTTCCATATATTAACTTAGTAGTAGTAGTAGTATGCAGTAGTAGTATACTACTGTGCATGAAGTATTTATTAGTTCTAGGAGTTTTCTGGTGGAATATTTTGGGATCTTTTGAACAAGTACAAGAGTTGCTTGCAGCTAGGAACAATTTCAATTCTTCCTTTCCTATTTTTTATATTTTCCTTGTCTTTATTGTTTTATCTAAGACAGAGCACTGTATTGGATCAGAATAGAGACAATGGACTCCCTTTTCTCATTACAGATTTTAGAGGAAATATTTTTCAGTTTCTTCTCATTTAGTATAATTGACTATGAGGTTTGTCACATAGAACTTTATTACATTGTGGTATGTTTCTTCTGTTCCTATTTTCTTTAGGATTTTTTAATCACAAAAGGATGGTTGTGGAGACACACACAAGTTTCCTAGTGAGAACTTAGGGCTGGAGAATCTGAGCTTGCTTTACCCAGCAGGGCTGCATAAGGGGATGACTTGACAATGTGTGTGATTACTGGGTGTTTAGAAGGGTCTACACTTGGCTGTACAGTGTGCTTTGATCTAGCAAGGGGGAGGTCTTTTGCCCCACCCCTTGGTATTGTTATAAAAAAGTCCCTTTGAATCAATGGAAAAGGCTGTTGGGTATTGACCCAGGTCCTCCCAAAGCTATCCTGTGTTTCTGTCTTTCTTCTCATCAACTAGGTCTCTCTTTCTATCTAATATTTTCTTAGCCCTCTCTCCTCCTCATAAAAACCCTTGAAAAGGTGGGAGCCAGCATCCCATAGATGGCACCACAACTTGGGACTTGGGTGCAGAGGAAATAAGTAAGAGAGAGTAGTGGGCACTGTGGAAGCAGTTGGACATGTCCAGTTATTAATTAAAGTTTAGGCAGTGGTACTCTATTCTTCAGGAGTAAAATTGTAAATATAAAGCAAGCAGTAAAAGTTAGGTTTCAGCAAGTATCTCTACCTGTATATGTCTATGTTTCTCTATTTCTTTTGCTCTAAAGTTGTAAAAAAAAAAAGTTTGGTGAAGCTTAGTTTGAGAAGTGTAGGCTTAGGTATATTAGGATAGAATAGCTTTAGGTTTAGGGATACGGTGAAGGTTTAATAAGAAAGTCACTTAGAGTAAGGAGTAGTTTTTTGGCCGGGCGGTGGTGGCGCACGCCTTTAATCCCAGCACTCGGGAGGCAGAGCCAGGTGGATCTTTGTGAGTTCGAGGTCAGCCTGGTCTACAGAGCGAGATCCAGGAAAGGCGCAAAGCTACACAGAGAAACCCTGTCTCGAAAAAAGCCAAAAAACAAAACAACAACAACAACAACAACAACAGCAACAACAACAACAACAAAAAAGAGTAGTTTTTCCCCTGAGTGCAGAGGGGACCTGGGGTGCAGAGGGCAGCATCCAGGACCTAGCAGCCATGGCAAACTTAGCAGTCCAAGTGGCTTTAGAGGTGCCAGAAGCCAACAACAGTGGTCTGAAAGTGAAAAGCCACTTCAGAGACTGCCAGCTTCAGAAAGCCAAAGCAGCAGAGCATGAAGTGCTGCCCCAGCCAGGCATCAGCAGCTGAGACCCATGGGGCATCATCTTGTTGCGATCAGCAGATGCTGAGAAAGGAGTGTGAGCTACAGGGGTCTGCCTACTTTCTGCCATGGTGGGTCCATGGTGAGGAGAGTGCAGTCAGCCAGAGTGCTTGTGAGAGAGGACTGACATGCCTAGAGGCTATGGTCCTCAAAACCTTGACAAGCCAAGCAGAGATGCTGCACTGTGAGAGACGTGAACAGCGGGCAGTGGCTTGGAGAGAGGAGCAGAGACTTCGGACCCCAGCAGCTGGAACACCAAGAGCCAGAGTCCCTGGTGGTGAGTGCCCAGTAGAGACGCAGCAGGAGAGGCAGCATCCAGATGGGCAGCTAAGATGTGCCCCCTTTAGGAACAGCAGCGAGAAATGCTGAGGTGATACAGAGCCCTGCTCTAGGCTCAACCAACGGTGGAGACGTGCTAGAAGCCAAGAGCAGCCTGAACTCCCTGAGAGACAGAGCCATGGGGGAGCCTGAGAGCAGCATTTGGCCATGCAAGCAGAGCAACACATGGAGGAGAGACCCCCAGCAAAGTAGGTAATAGAACAGGGGTGTAGCAGCCATAGCTGGCTGCAGCTGGGTTTCCTCGAAGCTGGTTTTCCTCCCGGACCCAGAAGGGCTGCTTGAGAACCATAGCTCATAGCAGCGGGCCAGCATCTATCCATTCAGCATGAGGCATGAGAGAGCCCTCAGGGCCTCAGGACACTGGCGTCTCTAGGTGGGCAGGCACAGACAGACTGGGATGGTAAAAAAAGTTGTGCAGTTTGTTTACTGATGGTACATGCTGGCTGTACAAAGAGATCTTCCCCAGCCGCTAGCAGCTTTTACCCTGGAGCAATTTTCGCCAAGGGGAAAGCTAGCTGAAAGTGTCTCTGTGGCTGAGAGTGAGGGTTCTGAGATGCTTGTTTGAACTGAATTGTTGCATTCAGAAGAACTGTAAAGTAATACTGGTTGTGGGTTTTTTCCTATTTGGAACTTTAAGACTGGTGTCCGAAAGCTTTCAGTAGATCATTAAGACTGGTATCAGAACTGTCTTTTTGAACTTTTCAGTCTTAAGAAATGGGATGGACAAAAGTGGTGCAATTGCAATGGGACAATTTTGACTTTACTTATGCATATAGACTCTATCAATTGTGATGAGCTTATGAATTGTTTTGTGCATGTGTATATCCTTTATTAACTGTGGTGATTCATGAACTGTTTTGTGTTACAAATGGAACTATTTAAATGGAGAAGTTTGGATTTTTTTTTTTTTTTTACCCAGGCTCAAGATGCAGCTTAGAAAATTATAAAGAAAAGGGGGAGTTAAAATTCCTCAGTCTCTTTAATTAAAAAAATATTTTCTTGTCCCTTGAGTGGACTAATGTTAACTTGTGTTAATGCACCCTATGTTTTGTATAGTTCTATTAAGAAATTGCTTGTGGATGTTTGCTAAAAGTTTGTAAAGTGTAATGTAAATAGTCCTATTGAGAATTTGTTTTTAGATGTAAGTTTGTAAGATTTGTAAATATGTATAGCAATATTCATGCTAGAATTATGTTAACCTGTTGATATTGATGAACCATGGTTTGGTGAAGCTAAGGGAGTCTAGGTTTGATGCAGTTGCATGAGTTTGTTGATTTATTTGATGTGGTTGCATCAAGAGTTTATTGATTTAAAACAGGGCTTGGTGCAGCTGAGGCTGCTATAGACATCCTAGACCCATTCAAAAAGGACATTCCATCTTGGTCATCCTCTACTCATTTACTAGGGGGTGTGGCAGCCATAGGGATTGCTGTGGTTGTTTCAGTTACTCTTAGTGGGGACCTGGTTTAGAGCTGCATAGAGTTAAGCCCTGTACTTTCCTTGCCAGAGGCTAGTAGTCAGACAGGTAAGTCCTGCTTGCTAGCTGCCAACCTAAGACAGAGTACACTTGAAAAGAAAGTGTATTTTCATGACGGGTAAGGCTGATTAGTGAAGAAGAAAATGACCTAAGACAGACACAGTCTATCTGACATGTCTGTGGAGCCCTTTAAAATATTAAGAAGAGGGAGCTGTGGAGAAAACAGGGGTTTCTTAGTGAGAACTTACTCAGGTGGTGAACTTGGTCAAAGATCTTTGCTGATGAGACGGTCATATGATTTCTGTCCTTATACCTAATGATATGCTATATTATGCTTATTGATTTGCATAAGCTGAACTAACCTTGCATCTTTGGAACAAAATCAAAGTAATCACAGTGAATGGCCTTGTTACTGTGCTCTTGAACTTGGGTTGTAAGAATTTTAACATCTGTGTGCATAAGGGAAATGAGTCCCTCATTTTCTTTTTTGTGATAATCCTATCTGTTTGGTATTGGTAATGCTGGTTTTGTAGAGTGTGTTTGGTTTTATAACTTCTCTTTCTATTTTAGTTTGGGGGAGAAATGGCATTAATTCTTCCTTAAATATTTGGCATAATTTGGCTATCAATGTGTTTGGTCCTGGCCATTTCTTTGTTGGGAGACTTTGTATTGTTTCTCAGTCTCTTAATGTTTTGTTTATCAGCCTAGCCTTTAACGGCTGAACTAGCCCTCAAGCCCCTGTTTCTTCAATCTCCTTGTTATGGATCTACATATGTTGTTTGCAGCCTCTTGACTTAATTTGTACATGCTTTCTGTACCCAGGAATTTATCCATTTGTTCTATGTTCCAATTTTCTGAAATATAGGTTTCTCTGAGAATTCCCCAAGGATTCTCTGGCTTTGCTGGAATTTGTAGTTCGTTTCCCTGTATCATCTCCAGTTTTACTAATTTGCATCTTTTCTCTCTTCCTTTTGGTTGGCTTGGTGAGGGGTTTGCCTACCTTGTTAATTTTTTCCCAAAGAATCAGTCCTTTGCTTGCAGCTGTCTATTGTTCATTTTGTCATGATTTCATTACCCTCTGCAATGATCTTCATTGTTTCTTGCTCTTTACTGCTTTTGTGCTTGGCTTATTCTTATCCCAAAACCTGAAGAAGCATCATTAGGTGTTTCTTTTTTATTTTTTCTGAAGTTTTAATATAAAGAACTGTAAAATTTCCTCATAGAGCTGCCAAATATACATATATCAAAAAGTCTGGCAAATTGTGCTTTCATTTCAATTGATTTTAGGAATTTTTAATTTTCCTCCATGATTTCTCCAAAGGCCCACTCATCCTGCAAGAGTGAATTGTTCAGTCTGTTTATATTTGTATAGTTTCTGTAATTTCTCTTGCTGTTGATTTATGCCTTTATTCCACTTTGATCTGGCAAAATATAAGAAATTATTTCAATTCTTTTATTGTTGGGAAGATTTGCTTTCTGGCCTAGATTGTGGTCTACTTTACCAAAGGTTCTGGAGACTGCTGAGAAGAACGTGTATTGAGTTTCTGTTGGATGGAGTTGTTTATAGGATTCCCATTAAGTCCATTGAGTCTATGGTATAGTTTAATTCTAAGGCTTCTCTGTTGGCTTTAGGATGACCTATCTAAAGATGAGAGGGCATAACTGAAATCAGCATCCACTATTAATGCATCAGGACTTGTCTGACCTTTAGTGTCCATCAGTGTTTGTCTTATTAAATTGGCAGCCCCAGTATTTGGCACATACATTTACTATTGTTTTGAGTTCTTGATGATTTGTCCCCTTGAATAATTATCTAGTGGCTTTTTCAAAAGACCCTTCTAATATTGGTTTGGAGTCTACTTTATGAAATATCATGATAGCTACTCAAGCTTGCTTTTGGCTCTCATTCCCTTGACAGGAAACCCTATCCACCCATTGACTCTGGGTCTGTGTGCATCTTTATTAGTCAGATGTGTTTCTCTGAGACAATAAACAGTTGAATATGGGTTTTTCATCTAGCCATACAGCGAGAGAGAGAGAGAGAGAGAGAGAGAGAGAGAGAGAGAGAGAGAGAGAGAGAGAGAGTTGGGCTATTGACACTTAAAGCTATTACTGAGAGTTGTTTATCTATTCTTCCTGTTTTGTTGGTGGTTTTTTGATTGGTTAGATTATTGTCTATTCTTCCTTTCTTTTCCATTAGTATGGGGTGTTCACTGCTAGAAGGTGATGGATTTGATCCCAGCCCTTCTATTCTTCTCACAAACCTTCTTTTTCCCTGTGCTCTTATGATTAGGTCTTTCTTCTCTTCTGTGTATAGTGTTCCTTTAAATATCATCCCCAGTGCTGACTTGGTGCTAATGAAATGCCTTACTTTGTGCTTGTCTCAAAATAGAAGAACCTTAAAACCTTTAAAGGTTTGAGGGCACCCAGACAGATTATCTTGGACAATCTCCCATCTCAGCCTTCTTGATTTATTCATATCTATGGAATTCCCTTTGCCTTGTAATGCATTCACAGGTCCCAAGGATTCAGATGTGTGACTGTGTGTATGGGGTGATTACATTAGGTCTAGCTCTTCCCCAAATACTTACTATTAGTGTGACCTCTATGTGTCCACGTTCTTGAGGTCTTAAAGAGAAAAAGCACAAGTATGATTATTACAGTAACTCAGGCCAGGGAATTTTTGTCCAAAAGACTCCAACAAGTGTTGCAAAAAAGAAAGTTTCCATTTGGGGGAAGTAAAAAGATCTCTGTGTGTGTGTGTGTGTGTGTAGTGTGTGTGGTGTGTGTGTGTGTGTGTGTGTGTGTGTGTGTGTGTGTGTGGTGTGTGTCATAATCTGCCTTCTATTGCTATGATAAAACATAATGACCAAAATCAACTTGGAGAGGAAAAGGTTTATTTCATCTCATATTTGTAGTCCAAGGAACTAGGGAACCTAGGGCAGGAACTCAGGGGAGGATCCTGCAGACAGGATGCTATAGATTATGCTCATTGTTAATTAAAAAAAAAAA
>CABHPR010146655.1:12997-31107 GCA_902168415.1 Peromyscus melanophrys
CCTACATGGATGGAGGGGAGAAGGGCAAATGTGAGAGAGAGAAGGGAAACATTTAAAATTGTTTATTGACTGGCTGAGGTGGTACATGCCTTTAATCCCAGCACTCAGGAGGCAAGGACAGACAGATCTCTGTGAGCTAGCCTGGTCTACACTGAGTTCTTGGCCAGCCAGGGTTATAAAGCAAAGTCTTGTCATCTCGCTCTACAGAACATTTATTACATTTCCTTATTCACTTATCTATCTGTCTCTTTATACGGTGGATGTGGACATATACGTGGAGGTCAGAGTAAACCCTGCAGGAGTCAGTTATCTCCTACCTTGTTGAGCCTGGGGATTAAACCCAGGCTCAACAACAGGCCCCTTATCTTCTGAACCATGTCCCTGGCCTGAGACACACATTCTTCCTTCTAGGAACTGACAGTGCCACCTTAGGATACTGAGCTGTATTGTTTGGTCTTGTAGGGCTGTGTCCTATTCAGGGGAGTCCTTAGATGGTGTAGGAGAGTCAGTATTGGAGGAAATCGAATGTCTGAGGCAGAGGCCAGACACCCAAGAGGCTTATGTTTGCCCACCCTAGCCCTAAACTCCTGGACTTGGACGGTCCTCCTGCCTCAGCCTTTTGCATCACTGAGACTGATGGGCATAACATCACATTTTTATTTGACCAATCCATTTCAGACTTCTGAGTTTCCTTTGCTTTGAAATTTGTGCCACTTGAATACAGAAGTCTTGTGAGCAACAATATGAAACAAAACAGTCACCTGCTCTTGGGCAAGCAGCTTAACAAGACTGAGATTTGGTCTGTGCATCTGCAAAAGCAGTAACAATGGTGAGTGTCAATGGTGCTATCCTGCAAGGCTGAGTGGGTATAGTTCAGCTTTCTGTGGCCTCACATTGGAATGCCAAAATGTTGTTGGGTGTTTTTTCTCTTTTACTCTTTTGGAGGCCTATCACCAAGCTCCCAAATAAATCACACATGGAAGCTTACTATTACTTATATTTGTCTGGCCTTAGCTTGATTTGTTTCTAGTTAGCTTTTCTTAACTTAAATTATCCCACCTATCTTTGGTCTTGGGGCTTTTCTCTATTCCTGTATACCTTTTCTTTCCTTTTTACTCCATGTCTGACTGTGCAGCTGGGTGGCTGGGTGACTGGGTGGTTGGGTGGCTCGGTGGTTGGGTGGCTGGGTGGTTGGGTGGCTGGGTGGCTGAGTGGCTGGTTGGCTGGGTGACTGGGTGGCTGGGTGACTGGGTGGCTAGGTGGTTGGTTGGGTGGGTGGGTGGGTGGCTGAGTGGCTGGGTGGCTGGGTGGCTGGGTGGCTGGGTGGTTGGGTGGCTGGCCCCTGGAGTCCTCCTCCTTCCTCTCTCATTCCTTGATCTTCCTTCCTTTTCTCCCACATTTCTCCTCCATTTTTTTCTCTCTGCCTGCCAGCCCTGCCAATCCTTTCTCCTGCCTCAGTATTGGCCATTCAGCTCTTTATTAGACCATCAGGTGTTTTAGACAGGCAAAGTAACACAGCTTCACAGAGTTACACAAATGCAACATAAAAGAATGCAACACATCTTTGCATCATTAAACAAATGTTCCACAGCATAAACGAATGTAACACATCTTAAACTAATATTCCACAACAGGTGAGGCCGTTGCAGCAGGAAGCGCTGGCTAGTACGGGGGAGGGGGGTAATGGGGGATAATGGGGGGGTAATGGTTAGGACTGCTGCCACCTTCCTCTGCCCCTGCTTTTATATTAATGTTTCTTCTTCCTCATGTGTTGAATGTGATTTTTAGGTCCAACCCTCTTCCCAGGGTAATTGTGAGGCTCAAAGGAAGGAGTGATGTAAATCAGAGAATTTCAAGTGTGATTCTGTTCAGTCGCCCTTTTAGCTTTGGTTTGGTCTGTGCCTGGTGAGTACGGGTGCTTCCTTTCCTTCTGTCTCACAGACAAAGTCTGTGCCCTTCCACCATCATGGGAATGCTACTTAACCCCTCTCCCACCCACCGGGAAGTTAAGAGTATATCCTTCCTCCCTCCCGGCCTGGGAAGCTCTGAGGTAGGGCATCCCCATTCTTCCCTCCACCTTCCCACCCCTGCTGGGTTTGTTAGAGTTATAGACGCCCATAGAATGTTCTTATTCTTTTCCACACTCAATACTAGGACCCCCCCCCCTTTTTTTTTTGCTACTGCTACATGGCTGAAACTATTTTACTGTAAACCAGTAGTTTTCAACCCTGGTACACATTAAGATCACCTAGGGAGCTTTTAAAAAAAATTACTGGTGCCCAAGCTCCACCCTGGACCAATTAAATGAGCTCTCAGGGGGTGGGGCCTGGACATCAGTAATTTTTTAAAAGCTCCCTAGGTGATTCCAATGTACAGCAAGGTTGAGAAGCAATCCAGTGTGCAGCCAGTCACATCTGAACACTACCTCTGGATTCAGAGCTCTGCATCTGTAGTAACCAGCCATTTATCTAGTCCTCTAGCCAGATATGATGCTGTGCTTAAAGATACAGAGTCCAACCATCTCTGGTGCAGAGATGAATTTCAGAAGTACAGGAATGATGCATGTGGATGTCTCATAATCAGGCCAAAGGAAAATGGTCCTTGCTTCCCCGCTTGCTGAAGATGATCTGAGCTCTTTAGTCTGTTTGACCTACTGTAAGTTCACACTGGAGCAAATCATGTCAGATAGTGGTGCAGAGACTGTTAAATTTACACTTTGATGTTTCTGTTTCTGAATACAAAGATGATCTACACTGCCTAGTATGACATAAGCTAATCTATAGTCCAATGTGGCCTGTTCTAACCTCAACACCCCATCAGGTCGCAGACCTGGCAGATAAGGGACCTCAAGAAATCCCAGAAGCCAGAGAAGGTTGGCATAGGGCATGCAGGAAGTAGGCTAGGCCCACACCCAGGCTGAGCTGAAATAAATCAAGCTGCACCCTCTTTTTAAGGTGATGTTTATTCCAAACATCTTTGGGTAGTTCTGCTAAGATAATACTGGTGATATTGACAGACTTGTCCAATGATCGGTATTAAAATTGCTTAGCAATACCAGGGACAGACATCTTCTATGAGATCTAGAAATGTGGCTGCCACTATTAGAGGTAAATTTGGGACATGGAGCTGAGTGTATTAGTACCATTCTAAAAATCATTTGTGCATGTGTGTGTGTTCACTTGTGTATGTGAGTGTGGCCATGTATGTGCCACGGCATGTGTGTGCAGGTCAGAGGACAACCTCAGGTATCGGTCTTCATTTTCTACCTTATTTAGGGCAGGCTCTCTTGTTGTGCACACAAGACTAGCTGGCCCTAGAGGCTTGGGGGACTGTCTTGCCTTCCTCCATCTTGCAGACAACACTGGGGTATGGACACGCCTCCCAGTGTTCAGCCTTATGTGGGGTCTGGGGATCTGAACTCAGGTCCTCGCACTTGCACGACAAATGCTTTACTACCTGCCAAGCCGTCTCCCTGGCCCTCCATTGCTGCTCTGATTTGTATTTCCAGGTCTACTGAACTGTGGCCAGTGTTCTAGGACTGGTATACCTGCAGCTTAGGGAAGAAAAGCATTCACTGCGCCTCACGAGGTTCTTCGCAGGAACCTTTACACCCATCAGAACAAGTAGTATATGTTATTACAAGTTACTTAAGATGCTTAAAACCCATTCTAATAACCTCAACAAATTCCGTCTTTAATACCAAGTCATTGACTAATGGCCCCAAGATTGTCATCTCTCCTGATATATGGCTCTTCTCTAGCTGGCAGAGGGATATTTATGATCCTCATTAAATATAGATGAGTAAATGATACAGATGGCTTGAATGCCAATTAATACATATGAAAATAACCAATAATATATCTTCTTTTTTTTAGATATAAATGTTTGTTGTTTGACAGCTCTGAAGTAATTTCACCCAGGTCTTAGAATTATGTTAATTCTACCTCCCCATCTTTTCCTTTTATTTATCTCTGTTGCTGGGAACACCCACACGCACATTCACAGCCTCACATACCAGGGTAATTACTATCACTTAAATTTATATGCTAAGTCAGCTATAAATGGAGACATGTAGAAAAGACTCGCAGGCATTCTCTCTAATTACCACACTCTCTAGTTTTCTTTACCTATTAAGGTAGATTTTTTTAAAAAAGCATACTTTTTTTGTTTGTTTTATTCAATTTCTCTAATAAAACTTTTCCCCCAGAAGTGCAAAGTTTTGCCTTTTAGAAAAATCTCTGCCCTGGATTTGTAGTAAGTTGTCAGAAGAAAATTTTTTTTTGACATTTGAAGTATTTAAAATGGCTTTGGTAAGTTTTGTAATTTCTTACATTTTAAACTTTTACGTGCATGCGTGTGTGTGTGTATGTGTGTGTGTGTGTGTGTGTGTGTGTGTGTGTGTGTGTGTGTGTCTGCGCATGCGTGTGTACCCTACATGTAGAGACCAGAGGACACGTTGTAGGAGTCACTCTCTTCTTTCACCATGAGGGTTCCAGGACCAAACTCAGGTTGTCAGACTTGGCCACAAGCCACAAGCGCTGTTTCCCACTGAGCCATCTCACTGCTGAGCCACCTCTCCAGCCCCAGGACTCACACTCTTAATCTGGATAACCTAACGCATTGAGATTCATTTGCAGTGTTAGCATTTCTTTCCTTTTTAGTCTTCAGTGTGAATCCATTCTTGGTGATGGGCATTTGGGTTGTCCCTACCAGAGGCCACTCTGCATGAATCTGCTATAAAATGTGTGGGCAAATCTTTTAGAGGAGGAGATAAATGTCCATGAGTTTCCCTAAGGTTACACATTGCATAAATTGCTTTTATTGTTAGAGTGACAAAATGCCTGACCCAAAACAGAAAACAAACCAAACCAGAAAGCAGCCACTTAAGAAAGAAGGGGTCTCTTCTGGCTCATGGTCATACTGAAGCTACGGGAAGTAGAGAGAGATCAATGAGATTACTCAGCTCTTTCCCCTTCACGAGTGTGTGTGTGTGAGTGTGTGTGTGTGTGAGTGCGTGTGTGCGCGCGCGCGTGCCTGTGAGGCCCATGTCCGGGTGGCTGTGCATGCATGTGTGTGGAGACCAGATACCAACCTCAAGTGTCATTTCTCAGATGACATCTACCGTGTTTTGAGACAGGATCTCTCACTCATCTGGAGCTCCCTAAGTGATCTACAAGGGCTGGCCAGTGAGTCCTAGATATTTGCCTGTCTCTACCTCCCCAGCCCTGGAGTGCACACCACATGTCTAATTTTTTTCGTGGGTTCTGGACTTGAACCCAGGTTATTGTGCTTGCGTGACAAGCACTTGGGTACGTGAACTTTCTTTCCAGCACCCCTCCTTGTCCATTTCTATTCATTCTGGAAGCACAGCCCATAGGATGGTACCACCCAATCTTTAGGGTGAGTCTTCATCCCTCAATTTTCTTTAAGAACACTTTCACAGACATGCAGAGAGGTGTTTATCCTGGCTGACTGATTCTACATTCAACCAAGCTGACAATAAAGATTAATCACTACACAAACTCCACACACTGAAATCCAGTGCATTCCAAGACCTAACGGGGCTAAAGAAGCAAAGACAGTAGCATCATGCACTGTGAAGCTGTTCCATCCAGCATCCTAGGCTTTCCAGAGTGCCTCTCTCTGTCCTTTATTCAGCAGTGTCAATATATACAGAATTGATTTAGTTTTCTTCCTGCCTCATACACTGCTTGCTACATAGAAATAAAACCTGGATTCTTACTAAATGATAAATGCATGCAAAATGGAATGAATAGGTACAAACTTGAGAGAATCAGTGAACGTTTTCAAAACACATATGTTCTGGGTTTTTTGTTGTTGTTGTTTTGTGTTGTTTTTAATCAACTTGATATAAACTAGAGTCATCTTGTGAGATGGAGCCTCAAATGAGAAAATGTCTGTTAGATTGGCCTGTGGGTGGTGCCATCCCTGGGCAAGTGGTCATGGAGTATATAAGAAAGCAGGCCAAAAAGTCATGAAAAGCACGGTAGTTTCCCTCCATGGTTCCTGCCTCTGCTCCTGCTGAGGTTCCTGCCCTGACTTATCTCAAAGATAGACTGTGCTGTTGGATGAGAATGCTAGTTTGCTGTAGACTTAAGCCCCATAAACCCTTTCCCACCTGAGTCGTGTTTAGTCACGCTGTTTATCATAGCAATAGAAAGTGACTAGAACACCAGGCGATCCAGTGGGATTTTGAGCAAGATCCGGAGTGCTGTGATAAAATTTGGGGTGGACATGTTCTCTTTTTCACCTAGAGAAACACAGTCCAGAAAGTTCAGAAAGGATTGAAGAACTTCGACCATATTAATGCACTCACACTGAAGCACCTTACCCTTTGAAACGCAGATTAAGTTCACCCTGACCCTATTTCATATTTTCTCCCTGTCTTCTTGAGGTTCAGGGTCTGGGGTTCAGCATTAAGGTTTTCTAGCCACTGTTCTCCCCTTGTCTCTGGCCCTGGCTGCACTGCTGGAGAAGTAGGTGCTGGGTTTGGTCAGCATCATTTTCTTGCCAGTCAGAGATGTCCTTAGCTGGTAAATCTCTCTGATGTGGAATGTCTTCAACTCTCTTCAGTGTGATCCTGGAGACACGTGCAAAGATTCTTCCTTGGTCCCACAAAAGAGAACTTGGAGGTAAGTCCCAAATGCTGCTATCTCCCTCTCAATTCAGGAATCAATCCTTCAGTAGCCTCACCCCCAACTACTATGAACGCTCCTTCTTACGTGGAGGGAACTTTCAAACTCCTGTCTCTTAATGAACTTGTCTCAGCAGCCACAGGCAGGCATTCCCACCACTTGAATGACTATTCTTTAATAGTCAAATAATGCAAATAATGTAGATTGCCAGCAGGTGGAGAAGCCTATTTTGACATCAAATCAAATCACTGAATCACCAACCACACAGTTGCTGTTCTGTGGCAGGTAAGTGTAAGTGAAGAGGTGTTAAAAACAAACAAAAAACTTTAAACTTCCTTCCTTTTCTTTACACTCCATCAGGAGAGCAGCTGGCTGGGCTCAGGCAAACATATTGGTCATCTCTGATTCTTTCTCATTTCCACTAACAAGCTCTGCTTTGTGCCTGCAATTCTCTGCTTGTGCACAAATTTATTCCTCCGGACTCACTCCTGAAGAGTAGCCTGTGTGTATTACTACAGCAAAATGGAGTTCCTAATGACTGGGCTGTGGCCTTCTCCCTCCCTCTAGCTGCAGGCAAGGCATTGAAAACCAATGAAATCAGGCTGCTCTCCCTCCACATGGAAATGAAGATGTTGGAATGGTAACAAAGTTGCACAGGCTGGAGGAGAAGAGCATTTGCTTGTGGCTGGGAGTGAACACCCCTTTATGCCTCTGTCAGGCAGCGATAGCCTCCGACATCAGCGGGGTGCCTCATGCCAGTACATGCCAGTGCACTCCTTAGTCCTGAGCCTGCATAGAGATTTCCTTGTCCCTCCTCCTTCGGCCATGCTCAGAGGCCCTTCCGCAGTGACCTACCTTTTCCCCTGGCCTCTCTGGTGCTGTGCAAAAGCTGCAAAAATCTTGTAGAAGTCAACCCCTCAACTCTCAACAACGAGAGGTGTGAGAGGCTTGCTTTTCCACCTTGCTCTTTGGAAGGATGATAGTGACTGCTCCAAGAAGGCAGGAGCAGAAAGGGCAACGGAGAGAGGTAGAGCCCTCTTCCTCACAGAGGAAACTGAAATTAGCCTAACTAGATTTTTCTGGGCACTTAGATGGCACAGTGATGGACGCCATCTAAATGCGTAGACAGGAGGAGGAGAGCACAGATGTTGTGTGAGGCCTCTGATTTAGTTCCAAGTCAATACTCTTAATTAACTTCAAACTGTTTAAATATATACAACATTTCTAACCAGTCAGCCAATAACACCTATATGGTATTCTTGCCAGTACCTCAGCTCAGAAAGCAAACTAGCATTCCCATCCAAAAGCACAAAACTGTACTAATAATTGCTTATATTTAATGTAGATACATGGCTTCTAATCTCAGCTCTGTTAAAGACACTGCATAATCAGTACACAATTTTCTCTCTTCCAAAGAAGGAATAGAGACACCAGAGAGGAGCCCAAACTGTGGCTGTCTGAACTGTCTTCTAGGAAGGGGAGGCCTTCCTTCTTGGCTGTTTAATGAGCAACTGGCATAAGTAAAATGCCCCCTGATTCTTTCATTGGTTGGTGCTTTGAGACAGCATGCTTGTGGTGAGATCCTGGTCCAAAGGGGAATCTGGAGAGAGACAGACTCACATCTCACTTGAGGAAGTAACAGGATATAGAGCAAAGTCAGAGAGCAAAGCCGGAGAAAGGAGCAGGGGCCCGGGTGTCAAGCCACTCACACCTGTGAATACTGTGCCTCAGAGAATTTCCTCAACCGCTGGCAGCTCTCCAGGGACACGTTCTTTTGAATAAAAGTTGAAGCAAAGTGGTTCCTGGATAGTCTCTTTACTTGTTAGTCACACATGACAACTCCACTTAGACACATTCCCCTGGCTTGTCATTCCAGAACACCACCCACATACCTGTAAAACAAAATTAGCACCAGCTCCTCCACCTGTGGATTCTGTCCCCGGGTCCATGAGGAGTTTCCCTTTTAAAGCAGCAGGTGGTTTTGAATGGACAACCAAAGTCTGATCTTGTATCTGATCTTCAGCAAACATTCCTCAAACATTATCACGCACTAATTGCCAGATACGCAATAGCACGCACAACATTTGTCTTCCCTTGCATGTTCTCCAGCACCACCAGAGAAGGGGAAAGCTAAATGCGCAAGCTCACTCTGGACATGGAGGAGGAGCAGAGCGGATATTAGAAGGTATACGGTGTACGAATTATAACATCTGTAGAAAAAAAAACATTCATAAGAGCTATTTATAGGAATGGGAGTGTGACCCCAAACAGACGACAAAAGCCTGGAGCGTCTGCCTCTAACACACTGCAGTGGCGGAGGTAAAGACAGGTGTTTGCAGCTGTCTCACTACTCTTGTTTGGGGCAAAGGAGAACATTTGTAACCTTAGAGCCCAAGGTGACGGAGACCAGGGTACAGAGAAATTTTAAAGGCCAAGTTCAGAAGCTGAGTAGGGGAAATGCGAGTGTCCTTGATGCCCAGGGAGTGCTCAGCAGCTGCAGTCAGATCGGGGAGGAGGACTGCACGCAACACAGCACCAGGGAGACAAAGGTTCAAGTCCAAGTCCATTAACTGCCTAACAAAATAAGAGCAACAAGAGCGATGCTCAGGATATAACAGTGTCTAGTCAGTACACTGTATTTTCTATAATGTCTCCTTTTAAAACAAACAAACAAACAAAAAAACTGGACATGAGAAAGAAACTATGTGACCTGCACTCAGGGAAAACCACAAAGTCAACAGAAATGGATCTAATTGGGTCCAGATGTTGGATTTAGCAGAAAAGACCTCAAACTAGCTGTTAGACTAAATCTGTTCAAAGAATCTTAGGGAAATGGTCTTAATGAGTAAACAGTCAGGAACATTCCATAGGAAAATGACAAAAATTCTAGAGCTAAAAAAACATCATAATAGAAATGAAGACTTTGCAGTTGCTGATGCGTAAGGTAGATTAGGAGGTCAAGAAAATAACAAACACGAGAAAGACCTATAGAAAATAGAAGAGGGGCTTAGTAGATGTCCCCCCCGCGCCCCCCCCCCCCACCAACACTTACTGCTCTTGCCGAGGAGCTGGGTTCAGTTCCCAGCACCCAGACAACATCTCACAACTGTCTGTAACCCCAGTTCCAGGGGACCCACTGCCTTCTTCTAGTCTCTGGAGGTACCAGGCACACACATGGTAACATATATGGAGACAGACACTCATTGACATTAAATAAAAATACACAGATCTTTAATAATAGCAACAAGAAGAAAATTATCTGAAAACATAAAAAGTTGAAGACAATTGAGTCAAGCTTTAGGAGCTATTTGTATCCAGAGATGGAAGCAGATGTAACTGGAATGTAGTGGAAGAGGAAAGAAGGAAGGAGAAAAGTTTGAAAAGAAATGGTAGCCTAAAACTCCCCCAAGTTTAAAGAAAGCATTTGACTTTAAACTCCGTGAAGCCGGAGAGAGGCTCAGTGGTTAAGAGCATTGGTTGTAGCTGTAACTCCAGTTCTGGGGGATCTGACACAGTCCTCTGGCCTCCATGGGCACTGCACATACTTGGTGAGTAGACATACATGTGGATGAAAGAATAAATGTAAAATAAAAATAAATCAAAACTTTCTAAAAACCCTAACTTTAGATGCCTGTTTGTTTTCTAATGAGAGAGAAAAAGGATGTGGGTTTGGGTAGGGATGTGGATCTCAGAGGAGCTGGGGGAGAGGAAACCACAACCAGAATATACTGAATGAAAAAAATCTATTTTCAATAAAAGAAAAATAAGAAAGAAAATAATAACTTAGAAAAAGCATGAAACTTAGGAAATGTCAATGAAGATTCTCACTTGGTTAACATGCCGAAAGTCAGGGACAAATAGTTTTGAAGTGGCCTGAGGAGGATGGTGTGCTAAACCAGAGGACCAGGACAAAGTTAACAGCTGACATCACATCAACAGAAGGAAGGTCTGACACCGGCACATTTCAACTGCTGGAGAGGAAGAAGGTGGGGACTGAGGGTTGGGTACCGTCATAACGAAAGAGAAATGAAGACAAACGAAGCTAAGATAACTCACGGCCAGCAGAGCTGTGCCCTCAGAGTTGCTGTAGGTTGGTTCTGAGGCACCAGGGAACAGCATGAGGCAACACTACAGATACACAGGAAGACATGTTGAACACCAGAGACGAAACCTAGAGCTAAACAAAGTAACTAAGTTATACCCATCTCCCTTCTTATCTCAGTTTTGAGAGGAGTGCCACACATTAAATTTGCAAGAGAGCATATAAAGTCAACAGCATATTGATGTCATATTCATATGACAACAATGATGTTAAAGCCAGGCAAATTAAGACACACTGTTGCAAGCACACTATGTTTTACATGAAGTGCTTCCAATAGAACATACTAGATGAAACTGCCTAAAGCACATGTGGTAACCTCTGGAACAATGCCCATTAAAGTGCCAGAATTAGCATGATACAGCTAGAAAGCCAATAAAGAAACTAAGACAAAGAACTAAAAATATTTGGTAATAAGAAAGGGAACAAAATAGCAGATAAGACAAAGTAAAAGATGCAAAATGGTAGCTCTAAAATTACCCATTCTAATAATTATTGAAGTAATCAAATATCCTAACCAAAAGATACAGTTGTCTAACTACAAAGAAGCGGTTAGATGCAGACTCTAAGATATGATCCTTGAACATACAGAAACAAGCAAGTTAGATGCTAAGGAAGAGAAGGAGATGAGTGCTAACAGCAGCACAAAAACTGGACATGGCCATGTCATTAACTGCAAACTTCCAGATGAGGCACATTATTAGAGACAAAAAGGAAAGTCTCATGGTGAGGAAATGGTAGCTTCAGCATGAAGAGAGAATGATTACATTCATATTTACAAAAATAGTGCTTTGGTATACACAAGGAAACATCGACAAAGAAGTAGACAAATGGACAACAACCAAGTAGACAGACAGACAACCACAGTACCCTTTACACAGTCATCAACCACAGACGGACAGCTGCACCTGGGAACGATCACTGAGCATGCCAGCTGGTTCTGCGACACTTGCAAGCACTCTGGCCTCTTGTGATTTCTGGAACACTATAGCCAACGGACACCAACTTCGTGCTTCTTGAAATTCAGTGGCTTGCTCACAAAAGCAAAACATATGCAATCTTCAATGACTCAATAGGATACAGAGAACAAAGGCAAAAGACGTTTTAGAAGAATCAACAAAATTGATAACTTTTAAAGTACTCAAGGACATTATTACAGGTCCCACAAAGATCAAAATAACAGTAAGGAGGTATGAACAATTACATGCCAATAACTGCAACAATGCAAATTCAATAGATCCCTTGAAAGACACACATTTTAAGAGTGGAGATCAGAAGAAATGGGGGTCAAATAAGACTACGTAACATTGAAGTAGTAAACAGAAACATCCAAGGAAAGCCCCAGGTCAGAATGGCTTCAGGCATGGAGTCTATCAGACATTCGTGGAAGAAATTATGCAAATATTATATAACTTCATTCCAAATTGTTTTCCACCTGACTCTTGATGTCTCCTTTGGCACTGAAACCAGGCTAGACATATTTACAAGAAGACCAAACTACTAATTAACATCCCTCAGGACTTTAGGCACAAAATCTTCCTTAATAAAATAAACCATGTCAAGCTGGCCATGGGGGTGTATGCCTATAATCTCAGGACTCGGGATGCTGAGGCAGGAGGATCATCATAACCTCAAAGTCAACTTGGTCTTTATAGAAAGTTCCAAGTCAAAACATTAAAGGAAATGAAAAGTGGGAACAAATGTGACTTGCAGCCTTGTTTAACCTTCAATAATCACTTTAATTCATGTATTTAAAATCACACACACAAGACCATTTCAATAGCTGCTTAGAAAGCATCTGATATATCATAGCTATTGATAGTTGAAAACTAGTCAAAAAGTCATGGCAGAGAACCTTTTTCATTGATAAACAGTTGGTGCTAAGAGCCTGCAGATATCACAGTACACAGTCAGCATCACAGCAATGCTCGCTTTACCATTTCTGTGTACGGCTGTGCTTGGGTCCCAGACATGGCACCAAGGAGCAGAAAAGACGGAAAACTGACCGTTCGTTTTATCGGCGTGAGACTTGGATTGTGCCATCGCCTCCCTGAAAACTGCTATCAGGAACATCTTTTTAATTCTGGCTAGTCTACAGCTGGCCCTGTGTCGTGTCACTGCGGTGATTGGTGATTTTGAGCATCTTATCATCAGCTCAATAGCTATGAAAAGAAAGGAAGGGAGGAAAGGAAAACTTAAGCTTAAGAAAGAAAGTTTCCAAGGTCAAAAAATTCAAGATCATATACAAACCTAATTGTATTTTTATGTCTTGCCTATGACCAACAGGAAAATAAAGTAACATTTAGAAATTATCTCATAGCATTCAATACACAAAATATTTAAGAATAAGCTTAGAATAAATATAGATAGAACGTCTATATTTTTGTTTGTTTATTTCTGGAATCCCGCCCCCAAGCTTTTTCCACTCATTTTCACAGTAGCTTGTCTTCGTTGTTTACTTATTAATTTATCATGAATCTGGGGCAAAGACTGTCTCATTCTCACCTTATCTCCAACAGTGAACGCAAAGTTCAGTTCTAACATACTAATGAATATGTATAAATGCACACACTCACACACACACACACACACACACACAGAGTCTTAAACTGACAACACAACATAAGTGTGTGGGAGAATTTTTTAAGTTACATTTTTCTTTGTTTTGTATGTGGTGGGGAGTGTACAGATGCCATGGCTAACACGGAGCGGAGCGGTCAGAGCACGAGTTGTGGGTTTTCTCCTCCTATTATGAGAGTCCTGGGGGTCAAACTCAGGCTGTCAGGCTTGGTGGCAGGCACATTTTCCCACTGAGCTACTTTGCCTACCAGAAAGTTTTGAAGATGGAAAAAATGTAAGAGAATGTAGCATCCATGGTCCTTTCTCTTGGACTGTCTTCTGCCCGCAACGGGTAGGGTGGAGAGGATGACTTTCTTGATGTGATATTCTTAGAGCAGCATTTGTTTATATGGTAATGGTTAAATTTCAACCTTAGAAATATTGGAATTCTCCCTAACTAGAATCTGTTGTTTGATTAACTGAAAGAAAACACAACATAGTGAGCTACCAGAAGGCGGCTGCCCCAACACAAAAGCACTAAGTCAGTGTTTTGATACAATCACAGATTCTGTTCTCCTCCCTCAGTCCCTCTCACCACATCCGTCCATATCATTGCGCTAACTCTGAGGGAGTTTCCACAGCTGTTCTTTTTGCAAGGCTCTCACTTAACCACTTTTTAGGCTCATTCATAATAGGGCATGTTAAAACCAAAAATAAACCAGGAGATGAGTGTATGCTCATTACAGGAAAATTTGGGCCAGGATCTTAGTATTTCTTGTATACCAGGTTGAATCCATTCGGATGTAGCTGAAAGATGAAGAGAAAAGAAAAGAAAAATTGTACGTGTTAAGTAAAGTGAGTTTTTGTACTCATTCCTTGTGTTTCTAGAAACAATTTAGGTCAGGGCAGAAACATGAGGTTCAAAAACAATAAACTCTGTACACTGAGAAAAATAAGATTCTAACAGGGAAGCTGTTTTCCAGATAGACCAATACAAGTGTTCTTCAGCTGCAATAAAAACCCTCAGATAACAGTATCACACAGCCAAGAAATGTCCAAAGCAGAAACTACAGAAATAAAATTCTGGTCATTAGATACAGCAGAACAATGAGATTATTGTCTTGGCATTAACAACAGAATAAAACCTAGATTGATTGAAATTTGCTGTATAAACTCAGACGCACAGGCTTTCTGAAGTGGCTCCATGGACAAATCCCCTCAGCAAATGTGAGGATCAGCCCTCCTTAAACTCTATCCTTGAAAATTAGATGCTCTCGATCCCAACACTGTGACTCCGCTTCTACCAGCTAGGGAGACACCAGGGGAAACTATAGGAAGAGGGCTAAGAGACGCTCACAAAATCGCCTAACAATGCTGAACTCTCCCTTCCAGACACCTGAGAGAAATGCACGGGCTGGCAGAAATAACCTCTGGGTAAGTCTCTGCCTGAGCAAGGAGAAATCAAAGAGGAACAGGAAGGGACGGCTGGTTTGATGGAGAGGGCCAGCAGAAATGAGAGGCAATTCTTCTGGTAACTTAGGCATGTTGGTAACCAGAGTCCCCCAGTCAGGACAGCCCTCTTCACAACCCTCTTCACAACATCCTTCAAGCCCAGCAGAGCTGGCCACCCCAGGGTGCCTCCTGTTGATTTGCGATGTGCTCTGTCCCTCAGTCCCCTGCATCTTTCATCCCTTGTTCTCTGAAGGTTAGTGGGTGCCTGGCACAGAGTGACCACCTGGTACCTTCTAAGTGAAACCAGATGGCCAATCACACTGAGACCCTGACTTTAAACTCAGCCAATGGCACTGCCTTCTGCCTTGACATTACATGACAGACCATTGCCAAAACTAAAGATTAGCCTGCATCCTGTCTGGATTTTCAAAACTCAGAGTATCTTCTCAGAAGGAAAGCAGCCTGCGCTTGGTACACCGTTGATGAGGTGTCCCCATTATCAGTAGGGATGTGACCCTACTAAAAGTCACCACCAGCTGGAGTACATGTCAAGATGGGGTGGCTTGGGGTGTTACCTGGCAGCAGAAGCCATTCTCTTTTTTGTTAATGTGTGCATGCATATGTGTGTATGTGTGTACATGTACATGCGTGTTTGTATGCATAGGGACATATGGAAGACAGAAAACCACCTAAGATATTTTTCATCAGAAGCCATCTACTTTGAGGTCTTTTTTCGCTTTTTGAGACAGGGTCTCTCACTGACGTAGGGCTAGCCAATCAGGCTATGCTGGCTAGCACTGTCTCTGCTGCCACAGTGTGGGGACTGTAAAAATTCTCCACCACGGGGACCAGGTCTTCATGCTTGTAACACAAGTACTTTCCAGACTAAACCATCCCCCTTAGTCCAGAAGATGCTCCTGATTTCGTGTTTTCTCTAACCACGGAAGCCATTGAGTTTTCCATGACAGGCAAGGAAAAGAAACAGAAATTTGTGGCATATTTTCACAGTAAAAGAGCCAGAAAGTAGGTGATTCATCCCACACAGAGCTTCATTAGTGAAGAATGAGACACTGAGGAAACCTCTAGTGAGAGATGGATTTGTCCCTACATGGAACATGAGGCTGTCTACACACAGGAGCTGGAACAAAGAAAAGCTGAAGTGCTCGGACTCAATCTGGAATGTGACCTTCTCAGCATCTAAATAGAGACAGGGACTGTTAAAGACTCAAGGAACCCTCACCTCAGTCCCTCCCGGCTTCACTTGAATATCTTTTAAGGTCTCCATACAACTCTCCCCTTGAATGTACTCATGGACCAGTAACCCTCAAATGGAGAAGCCGGAGTGCCAACCACTGTTTCACTCTGGTCTCTCCTAACAGCCATGGCCGCTCTATCACTGTGGTAACATTGTATCCTTGAAACCGTTTCTTGCTGCTTCTAGGAGGAGATTGTCCTTCCAAGTTAACGATCTTTCAATAGTCCTAAAACTCTCCCGCCCTTAGGAGAATGTGGCTTACATGGCTCTTTTTCTTTTAAACCCATTGAATGTCCAATTTGTGCTGTCCAAATACTCCTGACTGTGGGTCCTGCCCTGGAGCATGATCAGCCTACCAGGGGTCACACCTTTAAAGAAAGCTGACTCTCCCGCTCATAGAAGCCTTCATGCAGCACCTTGTTGACTAGGGGCGGGGCCTCATGTCCACCTCTCCCACTACATGCTGGGGTTTTGTTGGGCTTGAGCTTGACAGGTACTGTGTGTGCTTTTATTTTGGCTCGTCTGCTAGTGCTTGCCACAGGAATTTCCTGTCTCTACCTCCCGACTACTGGGATTACAGTCCTACTACATTTATGTGGGTGCCGGGGATCCAAAGTCTAGTTGTATGCTTGTACACAAGCACTTTCTCCACTGAGCCATCTCCCTATTCTTCTGTTTTCTTTGTTTTGAGATAGAGACCCTGTCTGTCTTGGAACTTGCCAAGTGGGCTAGGCTGGCTGGACAAGGATCCCCGGGAATTTGCCCGGGATAACAAACATGGGCCACTTACAGAGCCTGGCACCTCCTCCCCATTGGTTCTGGGACTGAATTTGAGTACTTGTGCTTGCAAGGCAAGCACTTACTGAATGATCAGTATCCCCAGCCCGGATCTAAATTATTCCTTTATTGTCCCAGAGGAAGCACTGGCATGTATCTGGCATGTGTAGTGCCCATTTCTCCCTGGTATGCTGTAGGCATGATGATCTGCCATAGATTTATCCGCTCACAGACCTATCCTGCTTCTCAGCAGAGGCAGCTAAGGCCTGCCAATCCAAGTGTCTGCCTCCCATGAGACGTCTTTGCAGCCTTGTCCTTAGGGACTCTGTTTTCTTGTGGTCCCAAGATAGCTTCTCAGCTTAGTTTCAGCTCTTGAAACAACAGAAGGTTTCTCATATCGCAAGGTGACTCAGAGGGATCTAGAGAAAACCCGTGTATGTGGTGAACAGTAGGCCAGCACTGGGGAGGAAGGACCTGGGAAAGGGGACTCTCGGTCATTATTGAAGCTTGACAAACAAAAACACTCAAAATGTCTGCATTTGTTCTGCCTCTTTGGTTTTTTCAATACCCAGTTGAAGTGTCTCAGCAAGTCACATTAGGTCAATGGTAAGACTGGATTTGCACATGTTAGAGGTGTGTGGGAAACTATGTGAGTTAGAGAAGATTAGAGCTACGGAGAGACTTAGGAGTTATTGAATCCAACCTTTTTAGAAGTATCTGAAACCAGGTGAATGTATTAGGTCCCTGAACCCAGTACAGGTAGCACAGCAGAAGTACGCTTGGTCCTGTGATCGGTTTGTCAGATTGGCTCAGCCGTCTTCCACCACGGACCACAAAGACCTCCACCTTGAAGCCCCTCCTACTCCTGGGTAGTAGGCATTCTTTGGTAAGGGCACAGTTGTACCATCTGCTGCATGCTTGTGTGAACTAGTTACTCTTCTGGCTGCCGTACGCTGTCCCTGACCACAGGTGGGAAGGGTTCAAGGGGACCCCACTTCATAGCAAGGGAAGCGGGGGCAGGAGGTGGCTGGTCACATTCCATCCACAGTCAGGAAGCAGAGGGAGGTGAATGCTCAGCTTCTGTCTCCTCTTTAGTCATCCAGGACCTCCATCTATGGAATGCTGCTACGCACAATGAGGCTCCTGCCTCATTTGACCCAGTCTACACCATGATCCCTTGCAGGCACGCCCAGCAGCCCATCTCTTAGGTGATGTGAGACCCTGCCAGTTAGACAGCGTTAGCCATCATAAAATGATGAGTTGAAAAGTAAGGCCAGGTTCAGTTTGTTTTATTAGGGCAAAGGGGGGGGGG
>CABHPR010146656.1:0-11292 GCA_902168415.1 Peromyscus melanophrys
CACAGCAGAGGCCCTAAGTTCAGTTACCACACTTCGGGGTAGGGGGCATTATCCTGAAACAGGCAGGGGCTTGGATTAAAAGTCAAAAGACTTGGGCTCAGCCAAGGTCCTCCACCAACTCTGACAGTACCAGAGAGGCTCTAGGTGTGACAGGGTAGTGCTTAGGTTATGGTTCGGTCAGCAAACCCAGTTTGTAACCTAAGATGTAGAAGATGGACCTTTATAGAGCAAAGGCCCCCACTCCAGGATTTGATTCTCAGAACCCTCCCGGGTTGTCCCCAGCAAGGAAGTCTGTGGCTCCCTGAAGGCAACTGGAAGGGCAGTGTGATAACTAGGTGGGCATTTTCCCATGCCACACTCTGTACCCCCCCTGTTCCCAGCCCTCTGCTCCTGGAAGGCTCCAGGCCAAGTGGAAGGCCTCCCTGGTGGCAAGGACCTCTGCCAGGGTACAAAGCAGTACAGGAGATGCCCAGGACAGGTGAGCCAAATAGGCCTGGGTAGCTGGAAGAGGGTTCACTGGTCAGGGATGGGGAGTTGGCCACTGGGGTGTCCCACAGCTGGGCCACATTCGGTCCTCTGTCCCTGAAAACCTTTCAGTAGTTGGGAAGATGACGAACCAGAACAGGGCCATGAGGAGAAAGAGACGGAGGGGCTGGTGAACATGACCGCTTCGGTAGACCGTGAGTGGAGGGGGAGGGAGGAACATGCCCCACTCCTGGAGTCAGAACTCTCGTCTCTCTCTCCCAGTCCCCCACCTATGCCTGCCACCCACCCCTGGCTCCCCAGGCTGCCGCCCCCTGCAACAGCCTTCCACATTCACGCTTGTCTCTTGAGGGCCTGGACCATCTCCTCCAAGCCCTTCCCGGGTGTGTGTGTCCCCTCCTGTTCCTTGGTTTTCATTTCCTAACACCTTAAACTCGGGGTGGGTGCTCCACAAACCCTGTGCTCTATGACCAGCCACTGTGCTAGGCCTTGATTCTGATTAGGCTCTCCCAAAGGCCCTGCTACTCGGTGAGCTGGCTTGAATCACTGACGTGTTCTTTTCAGTGTGTTCCCTCCTGGCACAGAAGCTCATACCACTGCCACTGGGTGGTCCGTGTTTACCGAGCACCTGGCCTGTACAAGGCATCCTTCATGAAGTGACCAATCCATGCCTGGATGTCCACCCCACTTGTCCCCGCCTCTTCTTCCTCTTCCCCCCTGTGCTGTCCTGGTTATGAAGAGGCCTGTGGTAAAGGTGTCCAACCCTCTCCATCCAGGCTTAGGAGCCACAGTTCATCTTCCATCTGGAGGCCTCAGTCCCAATGGAGTGGAGCACCCCACCATCACAGCACCCCACCAGCTCCAAGTCAATAGGTAGGTCCTAGGGGAGGGGTGGAGGCCTGCAGGACAGACAGTGCAGGTAAAAGACGTAGCTTGTGGTAGTTTGGGGTAAGCGTGACCACTATTAGGTTGAGGGAAGAAAGGCTTCTGCTGTATCCCTGCAGGCCTGGGAAAAGCAGGCTCCTAAAGAAAACAGGGAAGCCGGGCGTTGGTGGCGCACGCCTTTAATCCCAGCACTCGGGAGGCAGAGCCAGGCGGATCTCTGTGAGTTCGAGGCCAGCCTGGGCTACCAAGTGAGTTCCAGGAAAGGCGCAAAGCTACACAGAGAAACCCTGTCTTGAAAAACCAAAAAAAAAAAAAAAAGAAAAAGAAAAAGAAAAAAAGAAAACAGGGATGAGAAGCTGTAAACAGGGAGACTGTCTCCTATGCGTCCCCAGTTGCCCATGGCAGCCCCTCTGCCTCTTTTAGGCCATCCGCATGGACCAAGGAAGCCCTCAGGAGGAACCCGCAGAGGACATGGACCCATTCTGGCTTCTGCACAATCATGTGACTTGTACCTGCTGGCCACAGCCCTTACCTCTGCAGGAACTTCCCAATAGATGCATTTAGAGACTTCGGGGGAGGAGCCTCTTCAGCTGGGTATGGACATAGCACTCCTGAGCAGGCAGGCCAAGGGCTGTGCTGGCTCAGCATTGAGATTCTCTTTGCTCCTCTTTGGGAGTCTTTAACTCAGTAGACAAAAGACTGGAAAGTGAATGGTGAACACTGACTTTTGCTTCTCTGGATTAGGATGTCATTACTGCTAAGGCCTTTGCTAGTTCTAAAAATGACTCCCCAGCTCAGGTGACTTTGGGACCACTGACCTTCTCCATGCCCCCTTTTTCATGTGGGAGACAGGAATGTCATATACATGCAACAAAAGATATGAAAGAACAGACATTACCGTCCCCTACAGGACACTACAGGTCACAGCAGCAATAATGAAGTGACATTTATTTTTTTTTTAATTCTTCAGCATCATTTTTATTTCAATTTTAATAATTCTCACTATATGTTATAGAGTTTCCTTATGTCTTTTACTGTGGGAAATTTATTTTGCTGGCTACACTGGAGGATAGGAACATATACATAGGCAAGGCAGTCTCTTTAAACAAAATTCTTGGAAAAAAATACCCACTACCATTGAACCACACAATGTGATTACTATGCCTACTCCCACACAAGAAGCCCCATTGTGTCCCACTGATTACACCAAAAATAAAGAACTTAATGATTTACTAACTGGATACACCTAGTTGCAAGGATGAAAGCAACTATGAAAGGAAACAATGGGCTCACATCCAGAAAGGCATTAAGATACTTGCTGAATTTATCACTTCTTGCCACAGGAAAAATGTTGTAATGAGGTTGATGGATGCTTTTATCCTGGAATCATTCAGTCTGTTTTTAACCTGCTTGAGTCTAAACTAAGATTCAGTTATAGAGCATAAAATGTGTAGTTGTTTTTCAATAAAGCATCAGCCATATTGCTTCATGCTCAGATCATGGCAGTCTCCTTCCTCTACCGATACCTGATCTCTTCTTTGAGACCTGAATTCCTATGACACCGGACTCCAGCAAGTACCTCTTGTAGAACACACAATCAGTTTCCAACACCCACATGGCAGCTCACATCAGCTCACATCTGAAATTACCACATTGATTACATCCATATGGTACTCTCCAGTATGAATTCTTTCATGACTGTGAAGATTACTCTTCTTTGCAAATGCTTTACCACATTGGTCACATTTATAGGGTTTTTCCCCAGCGTGAATTCTTTCACGGCTTAGAAGACTACTCTTCTGGACAAAGGCTTTACCACATTGATTACATTCATAGGGTCTCTCCAGTATGAATTCTTTCATGGGTGAGAAGATAACTCTTTTTTGCAAAGGCTTTACCACATTGATTACATTCATAGGGTTTCTCTCCTGTATGAATTCTTTCATGACTTTGAAGACTAATCTTCTGTGCAAAGGCTTTACCACATTGGCCACATTTATATGGTTTCTCTCCAGTATGAATTCTTTCATGAACTAGAAGGCTACTCTTCTGAACAAAGGCTTTACCACATTGATTACATTCATAGGGTTTCTCTCCAGTATGAATGTGAACATGTATGAAGTGACATTTATTAAGCCTACTCCAAACCCTAAGCACTTGACAGGTATTTCCTTACAAGAGCACATGAGGAAAAGAGAGAGCTGGGCATGTTGGTACAGACCTATGGTCCTGACACTCAGAAGAAGGCAGGAAGTTCACCTTAAGGCCAGCCTGGGCTACATAGTGAGATTTATCTTAAAACAAAACAAAACAAAACAAAACAAAACAAAACAACTAGAGTGTAGCAGGCTTTCTTGGACTGCCAGCCCCTAAATCATGACATGGAGACTCACTATTAATTATGAATGCTCAGCCTTAGCTTAAAACATGAATTCAGAACCTAAGTGTGAAAAGAAGCTTTGTTCTACAAAGCTGAGTTGGATCCTTAAAAGACTCATTCAACTTAAGTCAGTGTTCTGGTTGCTTCTGTTTATTTCCGTTGCAGTTAGGGACCGAGGGCCCAACAGGGCATGTGCTAAGCGAGCGCTCCAGCACCGGCTCCAGGTCAAGGTTCATCATTTTAAAAACCTGTTGTTTTGGTAAAGAAAAACTTTTCATGATAAAAGCAGGCAAAAGGAATTTATGAAGACTAATTTATCTCTATAGAGAAAACTGACAGGAATGATTGGGACTGAGGAGAAAAACGAACACACCCAACAGGCTAGAGGGACGCACACACCATGCTAAAACGAGGGACAGGAAAGCAGACACCACAAAATTGACGGGTATGTACCAGCACACCAGGCCCAGATTGATTTTTTTTTTTAAATCAGCTATCATTTGGCTTAAAAGGGCTTATTGGGAAATGTTATTATTTTTACTATTTTCTACAGAGAAAATATTTTACTGTTTAAAATAACCCTGGACTTTTGAATTGTAACCTGTTTTTATGTTCAAGCTATCTGTGTATTATTTCTCCTGCAGTTGTACATAAAATGTTTTTACATTAAAAAAAAAGGACAACTACTATAGAATTGTATTACATGAAATATATAGAATATGCAAATTCATAGAGACAGAAAGATTAGACATTATCTTAAGATGGAGAAGAAAGGAATATAGAGCAATGATTTCCTAAGTACAGAATCTCTGTTTTATGTGATGGAAAAGTCCCACAAATGGACAGTAGTATCAAGATATAATATCATGAATGTAATAAATCAATACAATTAATGTAATTAATGAATATCATAATTATTGAATGAATACTGCAAATGTAATCAATGAATATCACAAAGTAATTAATATCATGAGGGTAATTAAAAATAAATAAATAAATAAAATTAAAAAAAAAACCTGTTGTTGAATTGGATACAAGTAAGGAGCGTTTTACAAAGTGACCCAAATCCTAAGAGTCCAGAGTAATCCGACACCCCAATTGCAAACTGGGGGTGGAGAGCAGTTGGGGAGATGGTTAAGAACATTTGTTGTTCTTCTCGAGTACTGGGGTTCAATTCCCAGCACCCACATGGTGACTAAACAACCATCCATAACTCTAGTTCCAGGGAATCTGAGGCCTTCTGACCTGAGGGCATCAGGCACACATGTGATTCAGGGACATAAATGTAGGCAAAACACTCATACGCTTAAAGAAATAAAATCTAAAAAATTCATTTTTAAAAGAAGCAAACTGGAAATTGTGGGTGACAGGTAACTGTTAAGTGCTGCAGGCTGCAGGAATATATCATAAGAACTCAGCTGGTTATGGCAAAGTCACTACCTGGAGGGATCAAGGATTTCCTCAAGAGGAAACCAAATTCCAAGGAGCTTTTGGTGTTATTTGGCTTGTTATATATCAGCTGTATTCTGTTATGAAAATCATGTGTGCCTTCATAGTTTTCCCAATTGACTTTTTCCTAAGAAGGGCTAACGGTGTGGACTGATCACTCTCTGGACATACACATTCAAGGTATTTGGAGAATAGCCTCAGGAAAGGTTTTCTCTGGAATCAGATATCTCCCTTAGCCACTTTCAAGGACTAGCAGTAATAACAGTCTACATGAAAGTCTCCTGATTTAAGATAAATTCTACAAGGAGACACCACCTAGGTCAGGTGGATGTTAAGGAATAGCTTTACACAATTTAGCTCAGACCCTCCTTTCTTACAGCCTTACTAACTTTATAGACCTCTAACTCCTTATCTAACCACTTCTAAGAATATTTAGATAACTTTCTGTGCTGACAGCTATGCTCAGCCAGAACCCCAGTTCAAGCCTCCCTGTAATTATCATCGTTGGCAGCATCCGGCCAGGTCTATCCCCAGATGGAGGAAGGTACCTTATCAGAGATACCTCTGTACTCTCTAAGAACAGACTTAAGCATCCAGACTACCTGTTTGAGAAGGTCTGGCGGATGTGCCAATTAAGCTTAACTTCCTCCTTTCCCAAACCTTACCTCTAGTTCCAGATCTCCCTTTAACTATCACCAGAGGCATCTAGCTGTACACAGGTTGCCTAGCGACCGAGCACACTTTCCCCCACCCTGCAGAAAAATGGCAGATAGCTTGGACAGATATGAGCCACAGGAAGAAAGAAGGCAGTTTTATTTTCTCCCATTGACCTAGCAACTTATAGATTCTTAACATTTTCTACTAATCATGTTTAAAACTATAGTTGAGCACATAAGATCCCTCTTCTTAGATATTACCCAAATATAGCCTTTAGTTAATTCATTTCCCCATTGGTCACTTCCCTTTGGGGTTGCAAATGATAATTAACGGTTATTGCCTCCCTATGTGATTCTTATCACCCCTCCGTTTGACCCTGGAAGCCTGGCTTTGCACTGCCAAGGGATTACTGCTTGTAAGTGTATATATACCAGGACTTCCAGGGCACATGGAGAACAGAGAAGAGAAAAGAGAATGGAAGAACTAGATGGGTAAGAACTTGAGAGGAACAAACTGAGATGGGGAAGAACTAGATTGAAGGGCTAGAAGAGAGGACTAGAGGAATGAGATGGAAGATGAGGAAGAGTCAGATGGGGACGACAAGATGAGGAAGAAACAGATGAGAGCAAAGGAGATGGGAGAGGAGTTGATATGGGAAAGAACTAGATGGATGAGAATCTAGAAGGGGCAGAACTAGATGAAGGAATTTAGATAGAACCTGGAGGGGACAGCAGATTAATGTAAAGAGAAATTGGGCAAGATAGTAGCTAAAAATGAGAGCAGAGTATAAGCTTGTAGAGAGAAAAAACCAACACAAAATAGTAAAGTGTATGGACTAAGGAGTTTCATGTACATAGATTCATTTCTTTTCTTCAAAGATTAATTATCAGCTGGTTGTAGATTCTTCCCGGACCCTGGGAGGGGACTATCGAGGGGCTGGGTCCCCCAAGTCCCCGATAGTTAAGGTTTATATAAAAAAACATGAAGAATATGACTGGGTGGAGTCATAATCCCAGCACAGTTTCATAGAGAAAAAGTAAATTTATATTGTTTTTCACCCTAAGACAGGGTGTCTCTTTGTGGCCCTGGCTGGTCTGGAACTCAATGTAGACAAGGCTGGCCTCAAAATCACAGTGATCTGCCTCTGCCTCCTGAGTGCTGGGATTAAAGGCCTGTGCCACCATGTCCAGCTTTTTTTTTTTAATTCATACAATATTTTCTGATCACGGTTTCCCATTCCCATTCCCCCATCTTCTTCCAGACCCTCTCCACCCATTCAACTCTGTACCTTCTTTCTCTCTCAAAAAGTCAAAAAACAAAACACAAACAAATAAAAACAAAAAACATGCACACACACACACAAGCCCCATAAAAACACAAAACTGGAAACCATAATTTACAAGCAAAAGACCAGTAAGATGAAAAAAAATGCCCAAACAAAGCAATATGAGACAAAAAGTCTACAAAAACACCATTGAGTTAATTTTGTGTTGGCCATCTACTGCTGGGCATGGGGCCTGCCATTAAGTGTGGTGAATATGCCCAGTGAAACTCCATTGGAGAAAACTAATTTTTCCTTTGCAAGTGTGGGAGCCCACAGAGGTTTCCTAGTGAGATCCGAGGTTGCTTTACCTAGCAGGACTGCATAAGAGGATAACTGGACCATGGGCCTGGGTGCCAGGTGTTTGGAAGGGTCTACACTTGGTTTTATCTCGCAAGGGGGAGGTCTTTTGCCTCGCCCCTTGGCATTGTTATAAAAGGCCCCTTTGAATAAAGTTCTGGGACGTTGGGTATTGACCCAGGCCCTCCTGAAGCTATCTTGTGTTTCTGTCTTTCTTCCTCTCGGCTAAGCCTCCAATCTATCTACAAGTTCCTTATTCCTCTCTCCTCCCGGTAGGAACCCTGAAAAAGGTGGGGGCTGGTCCCCCACATGCAAGTAGTTGTCAGTTGGAGATGACATCTTGATCAGGGATGGAGATCATGTCCACTTCTCCCTCTCAGCACTGGGACCCTATCTGACTTGAACCTGTGCTGCAGGCTGCCAGTCTCTGAGTTCACACGAGCATCAGTCCTGCTGCGTCAGGAAGACACTGTTTTCCTTGGTGTCCTCCATCAACTCTGGCTCTTACCATCTTCCTGCCTCTTCTGCCTCGGCCCTGAGGAGGGGGGTTTGATGAAGACATCCTGTTTAGGACTGAGTGTTCTGATGTCTCCCACTCTCTGCACATTGTCCGGTTGTGGACCTGTGTTAGCTCCCATCTACCACTCAAGGGGAAGCTTCTCTGATGATGACTGAGCAAGACACTGACCTATGACTATAGCAGAATGTCATTAGGAGTCATCTTATTACTGTGTTCCTTAAACAGTATGGTACTATGTGGTTTTCACCTACAGCCATGGCCTGTCTAGTCTCAGGTTCTTGGTCTGAGCAGTGTCAGCCATGGGTTCCATCTCATGGACTGGGCCTTAAATTCAATCAGATAGTGGTTGGTTACTCCCACAACGTTTGTACCACTGTGACATCAGAGTGCCATGCAGGTAGGTCAGCGCTGTAGATCAATGGTTTTGTAGCTGTTTTTTTGGTGGTTACCTTTCCCCTCTGGTAGCATACAGAGGACCTTCTAGTACCATGAACACTAGTCGGTAGGGGCGAATGTTCTAGCGAGGCACCTAGCATCTAGTTCAGCTTCTCTGTGTTCAATGAAATATGTAAATGTTGTGTTCAGTAATAGGTCCTTACCATCAACTGTGGAGAGCAACTAACAGCCTTGACAATAGCCCAGGTTGTTTGAGGGTTTCCATGGGCTTTGGCCAACAAGTCAGTTGGATGTAACCCACTCCTGGTGCTGAAGGTTTCATTTGGTGATAAAAGGTGTCTGACTGGGGCTTTGTCTCCCCTTCTATTCGGTGATTCCATTTAGATTTCTTTCTATATGTATGTATTTAAGAAGCTTCTGCTGTAATTAGGTACCATATGACCACTCAAGTGACCCCTGGGGTTAGCTGTCCCTCCCTACAGTCTCTCCCTTCGTCTCTCCTACTCTGTTTAATCCTCCTGTTCCTGCCCCCCCCCGCCCCCCAGTCTCCCTCTTACTATATATTCTATTTCCCCTTCCTTGGGAGATCCTTCCAAGAAGAACCTCCGCTCCTGATTAGTTGCTTACTCTATACCTAACCTCTGTGGTTACACTGATATATTTATTAAAGGCTTAAAAGCTAATACCCACATGTAAGAGAACACATATGTGGTGGTTTGAAAGAATACAGCCCCCAAAGAGAGTGGCACTATTAGGAGGTGTGGACTTGTTGAAGGAGGTGTGTCACTGTGGGGCAGGCTCTGAGGTCTCTTTCTCAAGCTTTCCTCAGTGTGTCAGTTAGTCAACTTCCTGTTGCCTGCAAGATGCAGCACTCTCAGCCCCAGCACCATGATGCCATGCCCCCCTTCATAATCATAATGGGCTGAACCTCTGAACCTGTAAATGAACCACCTTCAATGAAATGTTTTCTTTATAAGAGTTGCAGTGGTCATGGTGTCTTGTTCTTGGTTGTTTTTGCTCTTTTTGGGGGACCCACCACCCAGCTCCCAAATAAATCACACATGGAGGCTCATTCTTAATGATAAATGCCAGCCTTAGCTTGGCTTGTTTTAGCCAGCTTTTCTTAACTTTAAATTATCCTGTTTATCTTTTGTCACTGGACTTTTATCTTTCTCTATTCCTGTATACATTTTTTTTTTTTTTTTGGTTTTTCGAGACAGGGTTTCTCTGTGTAGCTTTGCGCCTCTCCTGGGACTCACTGGGTAGCCCAGGCTGGCCTCGAACTCACAGAGATCCGCCTGCCTCTGCCTCCCGAGTGCTGGGATTAAAGGCGTGCGCCACCACCGCCCGGCACATTTCATTATTTCTTACTCCATGGTTTGCTGTATAGCTGAGTGGCTGGGCCTTGATGTCCTCCTCTCCTTGTTCTCTCGTTTCTTCTCCCTTTCTCCCAGATTTCTCTTTCTATTTATTCTCTCTGCCTTCCAGCCCTGCCTGTCCTTTCCCCTGCCTCACTATTGGCCATTCAGCTCTTTATTAGACCACCAAATGTTTTAGACAGCACAGTAACACAGCTTCACAGAGTTAAACAAATGCAACATAAACAAAAGTAACACATCTTAAAATAATATTCTCCAACAGTGTCTCTTGACAGCAATAGTAAACTCTAACTAAGACAACATACAATGTTTGTCTTTTGGGGTCTGGGTTACCTCACTCAGCATGAGTCTTTTCTACCTCTGTCCATTTACCTTCAAATTTCATATTTTAAACAGCTAAATAATATTCCATTGTGTAAATGTACACTTTCATTATCCATTCATCTGTTGATGGACATCTAGGCTGTTTCCATTTTTTGGCTATTATGAGTAAAGCAGCCATGAACAGAGATGAGCAAGTGTCTCTGTAGTAGGATGTAGAGTCCTTTGGGTATATACCTGAGAGAAGGATTAAGCCGTTATTTACATGTTTCTGTAACTGGTGAATACAGGATAAGTCTTCCATATAGACTGTAGGTCCACCTGATGAGACCCCAGCTCCCACCATCACTTTCACTGGGCCGGTCACGTTTTCTTACCTTTGAAATGGGAATAGTAGGTTTGCTGTGAAATGAGGTGGTTTGTGTTAGCACCTGGCATGTGTAAGTGGCCAACACCAACATGCTATCTGTGTCAAATAAACATGTTTCATGTTGCGTTTTTGAAATGAGTCTTCAGAATCACCAAACTTCAAGCCAGCCACAGTGGCCCAGACCCAGAATCTCAGCACATGGGAGGTGAAGTCAGGGGGATCAGGAATTTAAGGCCATTTTGGCAGCATCAGTTCAAGGGCAGCCTAGGCCCCTTGATACAGCTTGTAGCTCCAGAGGATCTGACTCGTGCGCCCCCAAGCTCATGTGCACGTACCCACACTCAGAAACACTCGGGGAAAAACAAAACAAAACGAACCAACCGACTGAAAACCAACCACAGACCAAATTAATTTTCTTCAGCAATTTTGTAAGGAGTCGAGTAACATGTAAAAGTTAGCCCCCTTACATGCTTAGTGAAGTCAGAAGATAAAGCTAGTGAGGTTCTGAATAAGACCCCTGAACCTTGGACTTTAAGTAAAATTAGATGAGTTATCTAAATCCAGCCCCTATCACTGCCTTAGAAATTCTATTTCCTACGTCAAATAAGTAAAATAGGCGTGGCAGGGGCCCACAAAACTATTCGGAGCGCAAGGGCACTAGCTGCCAAGACTGACAACCTGAGTTCAATCCCGTATCCCACATGGAGGAAGGAGAGAACGGACACGCACAAATTGTCCTCTGAATTCTACATGTGCACCAGGGCATGTGCACGCCTCCTCACCTCCACCCCCATATTTTCAAATGTTTAAAAATAAAAAATGGGCATAGCG